>VWZO01010841.1:277227-301460 GCA_013396975.1 Bucco capensis
CCGCTCAAGCGGCTCCGCCTCGGCCTCACGGGCGGGGCCGCGCCTCTCGCCCCATCCCGCCTCCGCCGCGCCCAGGCTCCGGGCAAGGACGCGGCCGGGGAGCGGCGAGAGGTACTCAGCGCGCAGGCGCCGCGGCTTCTCTCTGGGAGGAGAGGAGATCTGCGTAGGCGCAGAGTCCGCGGGAGGAGTCGCGCTCCCTCGCGTAGTGCACGATGGGGACTGTGGTGCTGAGGGGGAGCGTTCAGGCAGCGCCGGCAGGTGGTTTCCCGCCTTCCGACTACAGCTCCCAGCGTCCCCCGCGCGGCCCCTCGCTCCTCTCGCTGATCGTTGGCTGCCCAGCGCCGGGGTGGTGGGCACAGGGTGGGTGTTGGAACTCTCATGTGTTGGGGTTAGTGGTGGTGGGAGCGCGGTCCGGAGGGAGCTTGGCCCGGTTTAGGGGCTGCCTGAGGGGATCCTGGTGTAGAACTCTCCCCTGCAGAGAATGCAAACCCACCTGGATGCTGAGGGCACTGGAGCACCTGTGGCAGGAGGAAAGGCTGAGAGCCCTGGCAATGCTGAGGCTGGAGCAGAGCAGAGCCAGAGGGGAGCTGCTCCATGCTGAGCAAGAGCTGAAGGGTGCAGGGGGCAAGACGCTGGGGCCACACTCTGCTCAGGGGTGCCCAGGGCCAGCCCAAGGGGCAATGGGCACACACTGGAAGCCAGGAGGTTGCAGCTGAGCAGGAAGAGAAACTTGTTTGCTGTGAGGGTGCAGAGCCCTGGCCCAGGCTGCCCAGAGAGCTTGGGGAGTCTCCTGGTGTGCAGAGATGCCAAGGGCAGCTGGAGGGGATGTTGGGCAAGCTGCTCCAAGTGACCTTGCTTTATCAGGGGAGGTTGGACTGGATGATCCCCAGAGGTCCCTTCCAACCCGTACCACGTTGTGATTCTGTGTAGGGGTCCTCATCCTTCAGTGAGTGACCTCTCAGTGAGGAAAAACCAGTGAAATTAACTTTGAGAAGTCTCTGCATAGGCAGGAGTTGGACTTGATGATCCTTGTTGGTCCCTTCCCTTCCAACACAGGACTTCCTATGATTGCTGAAGCCCCTAAGGGCAGACAGGCAGTGACCTATCACAGTATGTCAGGGGTTGGAAGGGACCTAGAAAGATCATCTAGTCCAACCCTGCTGACCTGACTGCTCTTCTGGGCAGATATACAGGGAAATGTAAGCATTAGTGGTGATTAAAGCAGTGTAAGACTAAACCTGTTGTGAGGTAAAATTTCTGACGCTGGGAGTCCTGTGGGATGTTCATTAATTAAGAAATTACTGTATTATTTACCTATAAGAAAGTTGGGGACAATCTTTTCAGCAAGGCCTGTTGTGATAGGACAAGAAGTGATGGTTTTAGACTAAAACAGGAAGGTTTAGACTAGAAGAATAATTTTTTTACACTGAGGGTGGTGAGACACTGGCCCAGGTTGCCCAGAGAGGTGGTAGATGCCCCATCCTTGGAACCATTCCAGCTCAGATTGTTTGGGGCACTGAGCAATCTGCTCTAGCTGCAGATGTCCCTGCTGACTGCAGGGGGTTTGGACTAGATAACCTTTAGAGGTCCCTTCCAACCCAAAGCATTCTGTGATCCTATGAAGTCAGCAAACACCAAAATCTGTTGATACCAACAGAAGAGTTGCCACAGCTCTATAGCTGCTTGCATCTATCCAGCTTTCTGACTATCACTACCACTAACTTCCACGTTTGCAGCTCACCAGGGAGCAGCCATCGACTTCAGCTCTATCTTGCATAATGAATCTGACCTTGAATCCTTAGGCACTGCCACTTTCTGGAATAAAAGCAAACAGAGGAAAGCTCTGGATGCCACTTCGAGGCACCTGTGCCAAGTAATACATCTCCAGCTCAACAGTGCATCCTGTTTACAGGGATGTTAAAAGGAATGTTGTCTCCTTTGTCTCTCACAAGGCAAGTTTCTGTTCTGTTAAGCACCTGCATAATTTGAATCCTTTTCAGGATTCCTCATCAAGGAGGGAATTTGTTTGAGTGAGAAGGAGATTGATTCATTCCCACAGCCTCAAAAACATAATCCCTGAGCTACTGGACACATTAATGCTGTGGCAGTGTGCCACCAGCTTCATTTATTCACTTGAGATTCAATGCTGCTTAAGTCCCTGTCAAATGAGCTCTTTGTGCAACCTCCTGTGGCAATGTAAAAGGTCTCCCCACAGGAATTTGTGCTATTCAGTAAAAAATACAAAAGGGAGGGTTGTAAACACTCTGATTAGTGTTGGAGCACGGAGAGATTGTCTCCAGCACATCTTACATAACCACACAACTCCTAATTTACCTCCTCCCCTCCAGGAGAAACAGCTGAACAGCAAGGGCTTACTGCTTGATTGAACTGAACAGCACAGCTGATCTGTTTGGGGGATTTTTTTTTTTTGTCCTGCAAAGGCTGTGTTAGTTCTGGCAAAGGAAGAGAGGAAGGTTTACTGCAGTAATATCCCCTAGGAATGTGAGATGATTGCCTGGAAGGATCTCCACTTGAAGTGAGAGTCACCAGAGGCTCTCAGCTCCAAAGAATAAGGATTATCACAGGCTGTTGCCAGCACAAGTTCACCCACAAGGGGCCCATCAGCTAATGAACCCAGAATGAATCTTCTCCCATGTTTGGAAGACAAACAAGTGATTGTGTGCAGTGCTGATTACCCCAATTTACTGCCATGGGAAATACACTGGGATCATTCCTGACTTGCAAAAATTATTGGGGTCTGAGGACTACTCCCACAGACCCAGGCACTGCTCTACACCCTCCCTGCCCCATATTCACTCTAAATTCTTACTGTTTTAGAGCCAAAGTCAAATGTGGATGGACAATGGGATAAGGTTCAGCAACGGTCCAGCACTTTGGGTCACAATTCCAGAAGTGCTCCAGGCTTAGGGCAGAGTAGCTGGAAAACTGCCCAGTGGAAAAGGACCTGGGAGTGCAGATCAACAGCAGCTGAAGCTGAGCCAGCAGTGTGCTCAGGAGGCCAAGAAGGCCAACAGCATCCTGGCTTGGCTCAGCACTAGTGTGGCCAGTGATTGTCCTCCTGGCCCAGGCACTGGTGAGGTCACACCACAAATCCTAGGTTCAGTTTTGGGCTCCTCACTCCAAGAAGGACTTTAAGGTGCTGGAGTGTGCCCAAAGAAGGACAGCAGCTGAGGGAACTGGGGTTGGTTAGCCTGGGGAAAAGGAGGCTCAGGGGAGACCTTCTCACTATGACTACCTGAATGGAAGTTGGAGTGAGGTGGTGGTTGGTCTCTTCTCCCAGGTTGCAAGCAACAGGATGAGAGGAAAAGGCCTTAAGTTGTGCCAGGAGAGGTTTAGGTTGGACATTAGAAACAATTTCTTCCCCAAAAGGTTGTCAAGGCATGGCCCAAGCTGCCCAGGGCAGTGATGGAGTCACCATCCCTGGAGGGATTGAAAAGCCATGGAGATGTGGAGCTGAGGCACATGGCTTAGTGGTGACCTGGCAGTGCTTGTTAATGGTTGCACTTGATAGAATCCTAGAATCATAGAATCCTAGACTGGTTTGGGTTGGAAGGGACCTCTGGAGCTCATCTAGTCCAACCCCCCTGCACTGGGCAGGGACATCCCCAACTACATCAGCTTGCCCAGAGCCCTGGCAAGCCTCACCTGGAATGCCTCCAGGGATGGGAACTCAACCACCTCCCTGGGCAACCTGGGCCAGTGTTCCACCACCCTTGTGGGGAGGAACTTCTTTCTAATGTCCAGTTTAAATCTACTCTTCTCCGATTTCAAACCATTGCCCCTTGTCCTTTCACTGTAGGCCTTTGCAAACAGGCCCTCTGCAGCCTGCTTGGAAGTTCCCTTTAGGTCCTGGAAGGTCACTAGTAGGTCCCCCCCGAAGCCTTCTCTTCTCCAGGCTGATCTTGGAGGTCTTTGAATCTTTTAAGGTTGGAAATGATTCCATGATCCTTCTAGTAGTTCTTTCCAGCTGAAAAAGAGACTAAAGAATGTCATGTTATTTCAAAAAGAGTAGATTTTTTTTTTATTATTATTGGTTTATGGTAAGAACTATAAATGAAAACAAAACATCCAGACACAATTTCCAACAAACTAAATCCCAAAGGACTGCTTTCACATGTACACGGTACAGATAGACAGCTCTGACTAGAAAACAGTTGAACCCCTCTAGACTGAGGTCAGCAAGAGAAACAGGAAGAGTCAAATGCTTTTCTCTGTCTGCAGATGCATATATGCACTCAAAAAAGTTCCAAGGAGTTCAAACCCACATCATTATAAATACCAAAAGCTGATCATTTAACTACTCATACACTTTCTTCTTGTACTTAGTACCATCTTCAATGGAGCCCTAACTAGGTCATAGTGACTGCAGTGGAACTGGCAACATAGTAAAACTCTTACTGAGAGAAATGGACAATGTTCTCAACTCAGAACATCCTCATTTTGCCTTTATGGACACTTTTTCCCTTTCTTCAGGAGGGAGGAGAAATAAAGGAATTATGTTTTTAGAATACATATTCACAGCAGAGTAGTAAATGGGAACATGCCTGCTGCCAGCTGCTCAACTGGTAGCCCTGTACCACTTCTCATTCATGTCACCTCACTCTTCTTTAGTCATGGGGCCACACTCTGCTCAGGGGCGCCCAGGGCCAGCCCAAGGGGCAATGGGCACACACTGGAAGCCAGGAGGTTCCAGCTGAGCAGGAAGAGAAACTTGTTTGCTGTGAAGGTCATGGAGCCCTGGCCCAGGCTGCCCAGAGAGCTTGTGGAGTCTCCTTGTGTGGAGAGACTCCAAGAGCAGCTGGAGGTAATGCTGGGCAAGCTGCTGGGGGTGAGCCTGCTTTAGCAGGGGGGGTTGGACTAGATGTCCTCCAGAGGTCTCTTCCAACCCATACCAGTCTGGCATTCTGTGAAATGAAACTGGGAAGAAGCGTCCCACACACAGTGTTTTGCTGGGCAGCCCTTCTAAGAAGTGTGGATTTTATCCATGACAGCCCAGGTAATGAACATGAAAACAGGAATTTTCCTTCTTTCCCAAGTACCATTTTCACAATAGAAGGTAATAACATTAAAAAACAAAACTAAACAAAACTAAAACAAACAAACAAAACACACCTCCCAGTCCCTAAAGAACAACCAACCCCCTCCAACCTAGCAGCCATTTAATTATCTGTTGAACTCATGATGAGGGAAATCTCATTACCATACTCTGAAGGTTCTCCTACTCTAAACTCTACAGTACTACAGCTTGAAAACCAGGATAGCTGATACTTTCAAACCAAAGGAAAAGAATCAAGGATGAGCATGGCTGTACCATTTGAGCGGAAAGAAAGGAAAATCAACTCAAAACCTAGTGTTGCAACTTCTACTAGTGAGCCTTGCTTACATGAGGTTAAAACCACAACAAGAAAAACCCAAAAGATTGCCGATTTTCTACATCTTTTCTCAACCAGGTAGATGGAATTGCAACCAGTAGGCACTCCCCCACAACTCTCTTTAAGGGAAAGAGAGATGACTTTGGCCTTAGTATTGCTGATAGGAAGAGTTTTGCTGCTTCAGAACATGCAGTTCATGCACTTGACAGTTTTGCTGCCGTAGTCGATGCACTCGGGGCCAATACACTCACAGCAGGCGTTGTGGAACCAGCGGTACTTGGAAGCTCCCATGGACTCACACGAGATCTTGCACTGATGGATTGACATGCAGTCATCAAAGTACACCACAGTACACATGTGTTCTAAAAGCAAGAGAAGAAGGGGGGAGGAAAAAGGAGATTCAAAAGGTCTGAAAAGGCTTTTAAAGGGTAGTGGAACAATTAAATCGGTGGCGGTCGGAGGAGGAGCGCAAAGCGTCGTTAGTGTGAGGAGTAAGAGCAAAAAGGGGATAGTGAAAGCAGAGAGGCTCTCACTTTATGGCTTCAAGTTGCACCAGGGGAGGTTTAGATTAGATATAAGGAGGAATTTTTTTACTGCAAGGGTTGTTCAGTCTTGGCCCAGGCTGCCCAGGGAAGTGCTGGAGTCACCATCCCTGGAGGTGTTCAAACAACATCTAGCTGCTCTCCTTAGGGCCATGGGTTAGTGGCATGGGAGTGCTAGGGATGGGTGGACTTGAACATCTTAGAGGTCTCTTCCAACCTTAATGATTCTGTGATTCAGAGAGGAGAGGCAGAGAGCCAAGGTTACAGTCTTCAAGTTCTCTGTCCACAACTCAACTTCTTCTCTGCTCTCCTTTTGGATTAATCTCTTTCTGTAGACCATGGTTTTGGGTTCTGTGTCCCAGTTATGAGGGATAACTTCTGAAGTGTAAAGATTGCTGGAGGAGTGTTTCTTCTCCCAAGTAGCAAGTGTAGGACAAGAGGAAAGGGCCTCAAGTTGTGCCAGAGGAGGTTTAGGTTGGACATTAGGACAAATTTAGCAACCCAGAGAAGACAAAACAATTTAGTGAAGGAAAAATACCTATCTGTAAGATGAAAACACTTCCCCAGTTTATGACACCTCCCTGCATACCACCTTGGAAGTGAAAGGTGCTCTGCAAGTTCAGTTGTCTGCTGGTCCGTTTATCAGTAGCTCTGAAAGTACAATGAAAAGGTAACTAACTGCCACTTCACTGGATCTCTAGCTCTCCTCTACCTGGCTGGCACTGGAGGGGAGTGGAAGAGCAGTGTGGATGTCATCCCCTCTGTCATCAAGCAGTGTAAGCCTTAACTACAGTGCAGATTTTGTTTCATCACTTGCCAAAAGATTATCTAGTTGCCCTTTCTTGCCAACATCCTGTCATCATCTGAAACAGCTAAGCTTATTTAAACATCTGAACTCACAAGTTCAGAGCTCTGAGGGTAGCAGCTAGATGTAGAGAAAAAGAATAAAGTATAAAAGTAGCTCTAGGTTAATAACCACCACAATCCTCTCTCAAGGAGCAGCTTGAAGAACATTTGAAGAACTGCAAGCAGCCCCAAGGGCAAGCACATACTTGGGCAGCTAAAACCTTCCAAGTTAAGTCACAGGAGGAAAGGGAAGACACTCATTAAGATAATAATGAGCAAGTTCAAGGTCTGGTGGTGGCTGAGCTCACAGTAGGCTGGGGTAAGGAAGGAATGCTTTATATCCCACCTCCTTCCTCCCAGATCTACAGCTGCCCCTCCTGGGTTTGGTGGCTTCATGCTGCTCCAGCACAGAGCTGTGGCTTCTTGTGGCTGGGGCTGCTTTTCCTGGCACTCAACCAGAAGAGCATGGAGCAAGTCTGGCAGCCAGGACCAGCCTAACCAAGATCCCTAGGTGAACATGTGTTGAAGTGAAAATCAGAGCTCTGGTACACAGCCTGACTCAGGGTAGTTGTAGGCAGAGCCTCTCCAAATTTGGGGATGTATTCCAGAAGACAGCCCAGAGACTTGTGTCTCCTTACCAAAATCTACCTCTCATTAGCCAACTTTTTTCTTTCCACCTTCTTCTGTTCTCAATGCTCCAATCATCCATGTTTTCATAAACAAATGAAATATGACCTCTGAAAAAGCAGAACACTACAAAGTTATCTACACTGAGACCAAGAAAACAGACTCCTCAACAAACAGACAGATTTAGATACTTCAAGTCTAGGCTGTTGAAAGCCATTTTCTACCTTTTCCAGTTCTTCACTGATCACTAAGATGGAAGAGGCACAGCCAATGATTTATTTCTGACATTTATTTCTGTTCTAAATGTCTACTGAAGCCTGAAAACCAGTGGTATTTGGTCACTATTTCCAAATACAACTGCTGGTTTGGGACTGTCATTGTGCCAGGGAAAGCTCTCTCAATCTCATCTCTAATAGGTTTAGTAAATGAAATGAGGGAGAACTTTTGACTAAGAAAAAACTGTAGTGTTCTGTGTTTGTTTCTGTTGTTAAACTCCAAACTCCTCCACACCCTTCAGAATCCCAAACTATCATTAGCCCTAACTATCATCCTGTTGGTGTGGTAGGAAAGGCCTCTCAGGGAAGAGCCAGCTGGGCTGCACTACCTAAGTGCAGTGGGATATAGTCAAGAGAATTCTAATCATAACTTCTTTTTTTCCCCAAGTATAATTTACATCTTTAAAACCTCTACCCAGGATTTTTTTTTTTTTGTGGCTGGCTTTTTAACATGGCTTTCTGCCTTGGTCTCCTAACAGTGAGCAAGTGTTTTAATAATGTCAAAGCTATATAAAAGAGAAGCTTTCTGACCATCTGGTTTCCCAGTTCTGGAATTAATTTACTTTTTCTAACATGCCTCAACCAAAGGAAATTGGAAACGTTGCCATTAGGATCCCATTTAATCAGCAGCAGAAGTAGGTGAAAGGTTGCTGGTGGTAGGGAAAAGCAGGGTGCCCATCACTGAGGGTACCTTTCACTGAGAAGATAAAAGAGTCATCCCAACAGCAACACATGGGTTATAAATACTGAAAGCAAAGCCTTCCTGCCACTAATAAAACCAATCAAATGCTCTTTTTGTCCTGTTTAGCAGCCATTTCACTATGAGCTGTTTATGAGAGCTGATGTAATGATTTGCAGGGAAAGGTATTTCAGGTTGAGTATAAAAAGCAAGAAGCAGAAAGTATTTTTCATCTGCCACTGTTGTCACGACCTCAAACTTCTCCTTTCCCCCCTCCCTGCAAACAATATTCTGAAGTCTGTCCTTTAAACTGAAGGTGAGAGTATAAAACTTTGATAGAAAATGAGAGGAATGAGTCTGTAACTTGAACCACCACCCCTAAATTGCCTCTTTGCCAGGCTGTCTGTTACATATCCTTCCTCAACATAAGAGCAATCTTGCTAATCTTACTCAGCTTTATTATTAATCCTGGATTTCCTATAAATCATCCTTCTGAAGAGTTCAAGAAAGAAACAGCAACTCCAGATAGAATGATTTCTGGCATGTGGCTTTCTCAGCCCTCTGATGCCATTCATTTCAGTTATCTACCTCTGAACTGATACAGGATCTGGATTCAGATTTGGGCTCTCCTGTCTCCTAAGCTACAGGTAACTATTTCTAAGTCAAGGAACATACTGTGTACATGAAATAACATGAACAAACTGCCTCATGCCACAGGAGGAATTAGAGAGACAACAAAACTCATGTGGTTCAGCATCAGTTAAGATCATCAGAGACTCTAACACCATCTTCCATGTTCCTCAGTACTTTTGCTTCACTCCTTTTGTTACATCACGCTCAAAATGAGACTGAGCTTTCCATGTTTTTATGGGAAGAGAAGAAGCAGGCACAGACAAGCACAGAAGATGCACTGAGAAGGCTCCTGGAGGAGACAAGAGGAAATGCTAGGACTTTCTAGACATTAAACTCATTACCTTTATCACTGGAGTAAGGTGCATGGACATTGTTGCTGGGAACAGAGACATTCTGATGCTGTGGCTGGTTCACTGTTTCGAGAAAGGAGACAAGGTTCTCGTGGTGTGACAGCTCTTCTGCCACAGGGAAGGAAACAATATTCCAGTTCA
Organism: Bucco capensis; assembly: GCA_013396975.1. Lineage (NCBI taxonomy): Eukaryota > Metazoa > Chordata > Aves > Piciformes > Bucconidae > Bucco > Bucco capensis. Next base: position 286,714 of record VWZO01010841.1, read on the forward strand.
GTTGAGTATCTCCTTCTGTCAGTGCCCTGAAGAGGGAAGGAATTGGCTCGTGCAGCTCCTCGACGGTGCTCTTGGAGGTGGGAGGTGTGTCACTGTAATTGCGAGGATTGCACATGCCTGCAGAGGAATCACACAGGGAAGGTACAGCAAAGTTCCCAAAAGCTTCTCCTTCAGACACGCAGGGGTCATTAGACAATTAACATTGCTTTTGTTTGGCTAAGCCCTTTCATATATATCCCACTCTTAGCTCAGCAGAAGTGTGACCAAATACAACAGGAGGAGTTCTCCAGAACAGCAAGTTTTCACATCTCTGCAGACTTCCAGTACAAGGAGGACATGGAGGTGCTGGAGTGTGGCCAAAGAAGGGCAAGGAAGCTGGGGAAGGGTCTAGAGCACAAGTGTGCTGAGGAGCAGCTGATGGAAATGAGGTTGGTTAGGCTGGAGAAAAAGAGGCTGAGGGGAGAGCTTCTCACTCCCTACATCTCCCTGAAAGGAGGGTGGAGCAAGGTGAAGGTTGGCCTCTTCTCCCAGGTAACAAACAATGGGATAAGAGGAAGCAGCCTCAAGTTGTGTCAGGGGAGGTTTAGGTTGGATATTAGGAACAGCTTCTTCCCAGAAAGGTTTGTCCAGGCCTGGCCCAGGCTGCCCAGGGCAGTGCTGGAGTCTCCATCCCTGGAGGGATTGAAAAGGTGTGGAGCTGTGCTGCTGAGGGACATGGCTTAGTGGTGACCTGGCACTGCTGGTTAATGGTTGCACTTGATCATCAAAGTCTTTTCCAACCTAAACAATCCTATGATTCTAAAACACACTTGTGAGATCCAAGTGAAAAGACAAACCTCATCTGAACAGCACTTTGCTTCCCTTTTTATGCTAGCAGGAGAGTTTAGACTATGAGGAGTTCAACAGAAGGTTTGTTTCCCCTGGGAAAAGAGACAAACCACAGTACAATTGACACCAGCAGAAATCTGGAATGAAAGCTCATGACTGAATGAAGATAGTATCTTGACAAGCCCAAAGGTACATGAACTTTTTGATCACAGTTCAAGTATTCAATCTCAGCTACTGCAGCAGTGCTCTAGATGTAGTTAAGTCATCTGCCAGAGAGGCAAAGATACGATCAGGAGGGAGCAGGAGTCCGAATTCCTTTACCTGCTTGCAGACAGCTGAGATGAACTTTGTTCTGCTGCAAAGTTGGAGGAATCACTTACAAGCAAAATGCTTATTTCCAGGTCACTTTTTCCTTATTTTTCAGTGTCTTCTGTGGTATCTTTTTGGAAACCTTGGCATCCTCTTTGCCTCTTCCTACAAAATGCTTTTGTGCTGTGTGATGCAGATGCCAGTTTCTCATTAACCATTTAAACACTACCATTTATTACTAGCTGGGAAACCAAAGGGGATCTTGATTTCATTCCAACACTGAAGCAATCAAGATCAAAACCAGAAGTTGTATCTGCATAGATACTTAAACTCTGAAGCCATAAAGCACTATTACAAGTCACCTGGCAAAAGACAGACAAATCCATTTTCCTCATGGATACCTGGATATTGTTTTGGGTGGTTTCACAGACAGTTTTAGACAGCTATAGCTGCAAAGCACACTAACCCAGAAAGTATCAATGTGGGACATAAATGTTCAACGTTTAACTGCCCCACACAACCAGAGAAGCATCTTCTGCCCTGCAGATATATTAGGACAAGAGAGATCTGGAGGTGCTGGAAGGTGTCCAGAGCAGAGCCATGAGGATGCTCAGAGGCTGGAGCACCTCTCCTATGAGGTCAGGCTGAGAAAGTTGGGATTATTCAGTCTGGATAAGAGAAGGCTCCCAGGAGACCTTCTTGTGGCCTTCCAGGATCTGCAGAGGCTCCAAGAGGGCTGGGAAAGGACTTGTTAGGATGTCAGGCAGGGACAGGACTAGAATTTGTCCTTCATGGATGTTCCTGGACTCACTGCTTTAATAAAAAATGTCTATCCCTGCATTATCTGCTCATTCCACAAAGATTCTTCCCTCTGGCTACTTTAAGAAGTATTTTAATTACAATGACAATAATTCTATTTAATAATGATTAGAAAATAGGAGATTTAGTTAAAAATAAAAAAGCTTCACTTCTGAGCAGCTGGTAAGGAACAAACACATCTACATGACTTCTTTGGAAAGGATGCTGAGATGTCTGCTTCTGTGATGGAAGCAGACAAGCTTTAACAGGAGGGACTGGAAGAGCTTCATTCACAAAGCTTAGAACAACAGAGGAAAGAGAAACCTGTTGCTGTCCTTCCTCCTAAAATCTCTTTTTGCCTGTCACAGAAGGGAGAGAACACTGACGAAAACCACAGGGCATCAACTGAGCATCAGTGAAGTTAGTGCTGGAAGTGGGAGGTAATAGCTCTCTGACCTCAGAGCAGATATGACCTGAAAGACATGACAATCTCTGCTCCCACACCAGACATGATGAGCTTATAAACAGACTTAAAGATCAGCTCAAGTATCAACAAAGAACTGTCTCCAGGAAGCTGGCTGCTTCCTCATTTAAATAAGGCTACAGCAAGGATGACCCTACACTGAAGAGAAGAATAGGATGGTACCATAGAACCAACAAGGTCTGAGGCACCCACAGAACCACCAGGAGATGTTTTTGTTTACTTATACTGGGAAACTGAATCTGAAACCTCAAGAACTTCTCTCCTGGATAACACCATGGGAGAGAGCAGCAGAACAGTGAGTAATCTGTTTTAATTATGAAAGGAGGCTGGAGGAAGGTGAGGGTCAGTCTCTTCTCTCAGGTAACAAAAAACAGGATGAGAGGAACCAGCTTCAAGTTGTGCCAGGAGAGATTTAGGTTGGATATTAGGACAAATATCTTCACTGAGAGTGTTTAAGCATTGGAACAGGCTGCCCAGGGCAGTGGTGGAGTCACCATCCTTGGAGGGATTGAAAAGGTGTATAGCTGTGGTGCTGAGGGACATAGCTTAGAATCATAGAATCCTAGACTGGTTTGNGTGGTGACTTGGCAGTGTTAGGCTGCTGGTTGGACTTGATGATCTTAGAGGTCTTTTCCAACCTTAACGATTCTCTGATTCTGTGAGCTCAGAGTGTGACAGCAGGAAGCAATTTAAAAGAAGAAACAAACAAAGGGTAGCTAAATGTCCAAGCAACCCAAACTTACCAACACAGTCACAGCACTCATCCCAGAGAGTGCCCAGGCAGAGCATGCACTCCTTACAGCAGGAGCAGTTCCCTTCCCCAGGGCGGCACTGACACAGCTCCTGCAAACAACACAAGCTCATCACACCCCAGCAAAACCCACATGGCAAACTCTAGCAGAGCACAGACTTCCTCAAGCCCCAACTCAAATGATAGCAGTGAAAAAAGCTTCTAGAGGGAGCAAACAGTAAAATAGTTTCACACAGAAATGATTTTTTTTTGTGGTAATCAAATACTTTTCCTGACCCCTTTGACAACAACAACTAGTACTATAGAACCAAAAAGTAACTTAGGAATTGAGAGTTTAAAGAGGATTTCATTTGCTGCTATGCCTAGAAAATGTTTTGGTTTCTGCAGTGCTGCCAAATAGATTTGCTTCTAGGGTAGAGGTTGAAAAGTCACTGATACTTCTTATCACAGTCCACAGCAAAATAAAGAACTCCTTCATTAAGGAGAGAAAAATGGGTAGGAAGAGTGAGAGTGTGGGTTCCCAAGGCAGGTTATCACCCAAAAGGACCTTCCTCTTCTCCCTGGGATGGCTTTTTCCCACCTTCTCCCTAGTGCTTGAACTCCTATCTGAGTGGTTGAGTTGCCATGCCTGGAGGCATTCCAGGTGAGGCTTGCCAGGGCTCTGGGCAAGCTGCTCTAGTTGGGGATGTCCCTGCCCACTGCAGGGGGGTTGGACTAGATGAGCTCCAGAGGTCCCTTCCAACCCAAACCATTCTGGGATTCTATGATTTTTAAGTCAGGTTAAACTGGGAACTTAAGGTAGAACTTGGTATTGTAAGACAAGAAGAAACTCTGAAAGCATAGCAGAGACCCTGAGGCAGAGATTATTTCCTGATGCACTTCCTCATTTTCTGATGGATTACTGAGTGCCAATATTAGCTGGAAAGCGCTGGAGTAACAGTAGCTGTGTCTGTAGAGGTCACATCCAGCTCCAGCAGCACATGGATAGAGAGTGCAGTGGGAAGCATTGTTCCCTCTCAGGTCAGGCAACAAGGGGAGCTCATCTTGCAGTGCCACATCTCTTTCCAGTTGGTTTCCCAGCCATATATTGTCCTCTTGGCACAATAAGCACCACTGAAGGAGAATCTATCTCAGCTCTTGCTGTGTTCAGATAAAAACTAGATGGAATGCCCTCTCTCCCTTTTTCTTTTTTAAAGTGACTTTCTGTGTCACATCCTGGGCTCAACTTTGGGCTCCTCACTCCCAGAAGGACATGGAGGTGCTGGAGTGTGTCCAGAGAAGCTGGACAGGAAGCTAGGGAAGGGTCTAGAGCACAAGTGTGCTGAGGAGCAGCTGAGGGATTAGGCTGGAGAAGAGGAGGCTCAGGGGAGACACCTCACTCCCTACAACTCCCTGCAAGGAGGATGGATTGAGGTGAGGATTGGTCTCTTCTCCCAGGTAACAAATGATAGGATGAGAGCAACAGCCTCAAGTTGTACCAGGGGAGGTTTAGATTGGATATTAGGACAAAAATCTTCCCTGAAAGAGTGGTTAAGCATTGGCCCAGGCTGCCCAAGGTAGTGGTGGAATAATGATCCCTGGAAGTGTTCAGAAATCATGTAGATGTGGCACTCAGGGACATGGTTTAGTGGTGACTTGGCAGTGTTTGGTTAACAGTTGAACTTGATAATGTTGGAGGTCATTTCCTACCTTAATAGATCTTAAGATAAATCTGAAACCAGTGTTTAAAAGAAACAAAAATGCCTTTCATGGCACAGGTGTGTGCACTTCTGTGCATGCCTGAATCTCTGAGTTCTCTGAATGCTTTTCCCATCACAACAGGAAATTCAGAGAAGGATGTTTCTTTATAAATAGTGAGCATATGTTATAATTTAGCTAAAAAAGGAAGTTACTCCAAGCCACATGTGCACACTCAAGACTATACACAACATCTACCAGCACACCTATTTGTGGATTCTCAGAGGAACTTGCTCAGTTAAGTCCTCTGACCACAGGACTTTGGGAACCTCTGCAGGCCTGTTCCACATTTGCAATATTACTGACCAGATTCTTTTTCCTCTCCCAGGTCCAGTTGATTCATTTTTGCTATTATGGAAACAACCTCCTCCCTCCTCCAGAATCAACATCTTGGGATGTTTCCAACACTTCTGGAACCTCTAAAAATCTACATGGCATGTGTATCCATTTTTCTTTAACCATTACTAAGCTAGAAAAATGGAAGTCATGGAAGCAAGAAGACAAACCTTCCTCTTCAGATGACCTAAAGCTGCTGAAGACATAGCCTTAGGGACCTCACAGCATGGAAACAGCCAATGTGGATGAAGGAAATCTAAAATCCAGGCACTCTCTAGCTCCAATTCCTAGATTGTGGCTACATGATGATAACATATGGGCTTGAATCATGCTGTAGTGTAAGATGTGGACAGTTGAGCAGCACATTTGGTTGTCCTGTCTAAGAATCTGGTTTTGAGGATGTCTGTCTAACTATCACGTTACACACAACTAGTGAGAGAACAAAATCCTGTTACTGGAAACATTGACCACAGCATCCTTCTCACCTCCAGCTTTACTGGAAGAGCCTTTGGCAACTCTCTGCTCTGCACTGGACTAGGAAGATGACACCCATCCCTGCTCTTTGATCCTGTTCTCCAGAAGAAGGGCAGGGACACATCATGGTGTGGTCAGGAGATGTGTTATCGACACAGGGAAGGGCAGGGAAATGGTTTGGCAGGAAACTCTCCTAACCTGGAGTCACCAGGATCCACCTCAGCTAAGCACAGCTGGGGCAGGGACACCACACCTCACAGGCAGACACAAACATCACCTGCAAAGTCTTTCTTGGGAAAAAGCCAAGAGGGAAAAACTCCACTTCTGTAATTCTTTACCTGCTCCTGTTAAATTTCAGGTAGGGAAGAGCAGTTTGGTCTGGGTTGGAAGGGACATCTAGGGTTGAAAGGTCATCTAGTACAGCCTCCCTACAGTCAACAGGGACATCTGCAACTAGAGCAGGTTGCTCCCAGCCCCAACCAACCTGAGCTCGAATGGCTCCAGGGATGGAACATCTCTCACCTCTCTGGGCAACCTGGGTGAGTGTTTCACCACCCTCAGCATAAACAATTTCTTCCATCTAGTCTAAAATCTCCCTCTTTTCAGTTTAAAACTATCACCCCTTGTCCTGTCCCAACAGGCCCTGCTAAAAAGTCTGTCCACAAGAGACAAGAAGAAAGGCAGCATTTTTACACCAAACATCAGGAGTGCATTTGCTAGGCAAGGCAAGGCACAGAGAGGCCACTGATAGCCACACATGGCCCCAGCCCCTTGTGTTGCACAGGGATCATCCCTCCCTTGCAGGCCACAGAAGACATAAGAGTGTGTTTCAGAGAGCAAGGCTTAAGAATACAGCTCATGAAGCTTTATTTATGGTTGGACTCAATGATCTGAAAGGTCTTTTCCAACCTAAATAACTCTATGAGTCAAAGCTTTAAGGCTTCCAGTTCTGGACTAAAACTGACCAATGCAGCATAAACTCATTGCTCTGTTCTTTTCCCATTCACTTCATCCCAGATCACAACTCTTCTGGAAAGCAGCAAGGAAACCAAATTCACAAGCTGAGAAATGCTGTTGCCTGCACAGTTGACTGTGAACTCTTTGCCCTGCTGAGTGATGGAGCATGAACTCACAGCTCCACTTGCACTCAATCTCAGTAAGCCTTGAATTTTTATTTACAGAGTGGAAAACTACCAAGATTTTTTACTTTTTCATCCTCAAAGTTTATTAATGTCACCTCTTACCATGATATTTCCATGTGAAAGAAGAAAAAAAATAGGTTCACTAATAAAAGAGATCATTTTTTCCACCAGAGGAGACACCACAAACTTAACAAGATGACTTATGGGAATGAATGACGTGTGTCCAAAATATTTATCTTACTGTTTGATAAACAGATTGTGTCAGCCTGCAGAATGAAAAGCCTTAATAAAACAACTTTAAAAATAACCAGGAGTTGGTTGGTTGGCTGTTAGTACACCCAGAGAGTAGGATTAATACATATTAGCATTAAAAATAGTCAACTTATTAAAGCCACTGCAACCACCAACAAGTCAGGGTGTGGGAGGAGGTGATTCTCCATGAACTACAAAGTATCATGTATGAATCAAAGCCAGAAAATCACACAGAATCACAAATTGGAGAGGGTTGGAAAGGACCTCTGGACATCATCTAGGCCAATCCCACTGCTAAAGCAGGGTCACCCCCAGCAGCTTGTCCAGCATCACCTCCAGCTGCCCTTGGCATCTCTGCACACCAGGAGACTCCCCAAGCTCTCTGGGCAGCCTGGGCCAGGGCTCTGCACCCTCACACCAAACAACTTTCTCCTCCTGCTCAGCTGCAACCTCCTGGCTTTCAGTGTGTGCCCATTGCCCCTTGGCCTGGCCCTGGGCACCCCTGAGCAGAGTGTGGCCCCAGCCTCTTGCCCCCTGCACCCTTCAGCTCTTGCTCAGCATGGAGCAGCTCCCCTGTGGCCACAAGAGCACATTGCTCCTGGTGAGCTTGATGTCCACCAGGAATTAAATGAGACTTTAAATGATACACTTGCAATGTAATGAAATTCATAGAATCTTAGACTGGTTTGGGTTGGAANGCTTAGCTTCAGTACATAGAAGCACTAGCTTGGGACAGCATCACTGTACCTACCAGTACTTTAACAACTTTATTTGTACAGAAAGGACTTAAAAGCAGTGTAATTCTTTAGTTTATTTTCTATTTTTAACTGTTTTTAAGGTGCAGGGGGGAAAGGGAAGGAAGAGCAACATAGTCTTCTGCACTATTTCCAGCTCTCTCCTCACAGTTTGAGTCTCTTCAAGGCACTAACTGTATGGTTTTTCCCTGTGTGTTTGTGCACACAGATGGTTTTCTGCACCACACTCAGCTCCCTCTGCCTGACTCACCCACGTTGGACACTTGCACAGGATACATCTTTTTCAAAGAATGCTTATGTGAGAGAGATGGGTGAAGCAAGGCAGAATGAAACTTTCCTTGTGGCTAGCTGGCGGTGGTGAGGCAGCAGTGGAAGAAAATATTACTCATAAGTCAACTTGGCCACTTCCCAAGTTGAAGGTGCATCAGAGAACATGTTTTGCTAGGCAAGAAATGAGCCTTTCAGTCTAAAAATACAGTATGAAATAGGAAGCAGGCCTGCTCACACAACAAAGACCCTTCTGCTCCAGAGAGCAAAGCAAGATTTCTTAGAAGTTATTTAATGTCTGCATTTCTTCAAAGCTTTCTCAAAGTGACAGAGACTTATTTTCTCAGCCCAGTGAGAAACAGGACCTGAAGGCATTGGCAACATCTTGGAAGGTGGAGCAAAAGAAGATGTTTTTTTTCCTAGAACAGTTTAATAACAGAAAATCTCCTGGAAGCAAAGCAGGCAGAACTGTTTGGTTAACCCAACCATACTACAGCTACACTCCAAGTCATGCTTAGATGCCTAAGCCCTGAAGTTAAGGAGTGCTGTTTACTTCATCCCACAGGGCTCAAAAGTCTTGCAAACCCTTTCAAGCTGACAGGTTTGTACACAAGATTAACAGGAGGTGAAGACAAAGATGAAGACAGATTTTAATGGGAACTCTTCTGCACCAGCCAAGGTGACTGGAGGCATGGGAGAGAAAGCTCTGTGTGCTCCAAAAACCTACAGCCCTCTGTAGAAAGGTCTGAAATCCATGACTGAACTAAAGCACCCTCTGTTTTCTACACACAGACCAGACAGCAAAGCTCAGCTTCCAGCAAAACATGGATGTACCACCCAAGACTGACCAGAATCATTCTAGTTGGAAGAGACCCCTAAGATCATCAAGTTCAGGTAGCTCTGCACCACAAGAGCCAGCCTGGGGCTGGCCTCAAGCCTGTTTGCTATGGACAATTGTGGGAATGTCCTATCCTAGATGTTTCTGCCTTCAAGGATTTCCTCCATATTCCTCCACTCCACCCAAAGAACGTAACTGGTCTTCTCATCTCCTCCACACATGGAAACATCTAAGCCACCCACACAGCCAAGTGAACAACAGATGTGCTAGAATAAACACTGCAACATGCACATTGTGTGCAACCAGGGCTTGGGGACCTACCTGGGAAGCAAGGTAACACTGATTGATGTCAATGCCCCAACCCCAGACACATCAGAATGAGCTAAGTCCAAAGCCTTCAAGGGAACTACATTTGTAGTTCCATTCTGCCCACATTCCTAAATCTTACCCACAACTCCTACAACAACTACAGGAGGCCACAAAGGACAAAGGCAATGATTGTGTCCCTGTACTGGGCACTGGGGAGGTCACACCTCAAATCCTGGGCTCAGCTTTGGGCTCCTCACTGCCAGAAGGACATGGAGGTGCTGGAGTGTGTCCAGAGAAGGGCAAGGGAGCTGGGGAAGGCTCTAGAGCACAAGTGTGCTGAGGAGCAGCTGAGGGAACTGGGGTTGCTTAGCCTGGAGAAGAGGAGGCTCAGGGGAGACCTTAGCTCTCTCTACACTACCAGAAAAGAAGACGGAGTGAGATGGGATTTGGTCTCTTCTTCCAAGTAACAAGTGATAGGATGAGAGCAAACAGCCTCAAGTTGCACCAGGGGAGGTTCAGGTTGGATATTAGGACAAAACTCTTCCCTGAAAGTTGTCAAGCCCTGGAACAGGGCAGTGGTGGAGTCCCCATCCCTGGAAGGGTATAAAAGACATTTGGATGTGGTGCTGAGGGACATGGTTTAGTGGTGACCTGGCAGTGTTGGGTTAATAGTTGGACTTGATCATCTTCAAGCTCTTTTCCAACCAAAAATGATTCTCTAATTCTGCAATTCTCAAGTGTTTTTGTGAAGGTTAAGCTTAAGCAGAGAGCTGCCTCAAGCTAGCTTCTTACAGGTCTTTGCTTACAAGAAGGAGTAGCCTACAGGAGCACCAATGAAGCTGGAGCCCCAGGATGTGAGAGGGAAGCTGAATGCATGCAAGCTGTTGATCTCAGACTCTCTTCTGGATCTAACAAACTAAATATTTATGTAGGGACCACCCTTAAGCAGAGCAGCTCCTAAGGAGTGGCAGCAATGACTGTACTGACCTCCAGCCACATTGGCAGCAATATTTCTGTTAACCCTATGTTTTTGGAGAGAGCAAGTCTTTTGTTTCTAAGACAGGCACCCACCCACACTTTCTGCACGCAGATGCAGATGACAAACATTCACCTTCTGTTTGCTCCTCTCTAGTTGTCTTCCCAGTAAAATGATTTGGTTTAAAGCCATGGATCTTGCATGACTAGAACTGTTACAAAAATAAGTTAGGGGGAAAAAATGTCATGAGATAGTCAGGCAAACTCACTCAACACAGCATCTTCTTTTTAAGCTCAGATTTCTCCAGGAGAGTTTAGAGGGGATAAGAAAAACTCCATGGCTATACTCTACTTGTCTACCTACACAAGAAATAACAGCCAGTGCAGAGCTTCTGCCACAACAGCACTGAAGATTTATGAAGAAAGATGACAACTGCTTGAAGTCAAAGCTTGAAGAGTCTTCACATCCACAATCAGACTAGTCTGACCTGATCTGTTCTTCTAGAAAGAATGAATCCTGACTGGTATGTCAGGCCTGTTGGCAGGCAGGCAGTGAGGAGGAACAGCAGCACTCACACAGCCTGGGCTGCTCCAGGGGCATGGACAACTGTCTAGGAGCTGGATTTTAGGGAAATGCTTTAAAAAGAGAGTCCACATCACCTGGACCAAACTTAGAGAAGACACCTAGGACAAGCAGAGCAGCACAGAAGGCTCTGCATGCACAGGGCTGTGTCCCTACAGAGATGCCAGGATGATTTCTTGTTGCAACAGGACAAGGGGTGATGGTTTTAAACTAAAAGAGGGAGATTTAGACTAGGGAGAAGGAAGATTTTACACTAAGGGTGATGAAACACAGGTTGCCCAGAGAGGTGGTAGATATCCCATCCCTGGAACCAGTCCAGGTCAGGTTGTTTGAGGCTCTGAGCAACCTGAGCTAGTTGCTCCCTGCAAGGGGGTTGGACTAGATGACTTCTAAAGGTCTCTTCCAACCTAAACTATTCCATGAGTCTATGATTTACTGTAAGCATATGAGCACATTGCTGGCATATGGTACTTGTGCTCTCTGCTATTGCATTCCCAATCTATGAAGAGCCACTAAGAAATAGTTTCCTCTAAAGAAGCTGCAGCTGACCACATGAAGGCTCCTTTTTTTCCAACACAGAGTCAAGGACCATGCTCAATACACCACTAGTAATAAAAACCACTTAGTAGTTACCAGAACTGCTTGCAATTTTGCCTAGAAAAGACATTTTTGTTCTGCTGCACATTGTACATCTTAACTCCTGCTGTAAGAAGAGCAACCTGGTCTCAGTCTGATCCTTTCACTGCAGACAGACATACTGTGAGTGAAAAGCAGCATCGGGATTTGAGTTTAACATCCACTTCCTTCCAGTTTTGGATTTGTTTGGTTGGGTTTGGGGTCTTTTTTAGGTAGACTCACATGCTTTAAGGGCTTGCTCATTACTATTAGTAACTCTAAGTCTCTCCTGCTCAAAAAGTCAACAACTATTGCCCACAGAAACCTTCCTAATAAAATGTCTGTTTTAATTCCTGCTTGTTCCTAATAGCACTAATAAAGAAGAGACTGAAAACTAACAGTGTGATTGGTAATGGCTCCTAACAATATTAATAGCAACATGAACTAAGCTCGCCGCATGAACTAAGCTCGCGGCATGAACTAAGCTCGCGGCATGAACTAAGCTCGCGGCATGAACTAAGCTCGCCGCATGAACTAAGCTCGCCGCATGAACTAAGCTCGCCGCATGAACTAAGCTCGCCGCATGAACTAAGCTCGCCGCATGAACTAAGCTCCCAGCACTCATGATCCTCTAGTTGAAAATGCTTCCATTAAAACCAGAAACAAGCCCACATAAAAATGCACTGAATTTTACCTATAAAGTGGTTGTTCATCTGCATTTATACATGTAGGAGACCAAATCAACCTCTTTAGAAAGACAATATTTAGCACAAAATGCCAGTTATTTGTATCATTGGATATTTCCAAGATGCAGCTTCAGAACTGTTTCTTAAACAGCTTAAACGCAACTGAAGGAAACCTGAGTGGTACCTGAATGAGGCATTTGCTGACATCACTAGCACAGAGAGCCTTGTTGCAGCCTGTTGATGAGTGGACCCACAGCAGGAGCAGAAGGACAGTGACTGTGGGTGCTGTGATGTACTGTGACCTCATGGTTCCTGCAGGAGAGCAATCTTCACAAGGACTTCAAGCAGCACTGAAAGAAAAAGCAGCAATCAGGAGGTAAATCCTGCTTCCTTTTCCCCTTGCAACTCCTTCAATAAAGATTCAAAGATTAAAAGAGTAACAACAAACCCAACCCCTCCTCCCCCAGCTCACCTGTTTGCTTTCTGCTGCTACACCTTTGGGTTAAAACTGCAGTAAACTTCCAGTGCAAGATCAAATACGATCCTCCATAAGCAGAGATGATACAAAAATGCCTCAGAAGAGAACACCCACCAATGAAGACTTAATTCTGGACATGCATAAAGCAGACAGATAGGTTTTGTGCAGCATCTCCTCAGGCTGAAGGTACACACAGGTGTCTAGGACCAAAGCTATACAGCAACCACATGTAAGGTAAGTTGCTGTGTCCTTTCTTGCAGACAGACTTTTGTTTTCACACTGAGAGTCAGATGTCACACAGGCTTTTAATTCACTCATGATTGGATTCAATTCATAGAATCACAGAGTCATAGAATTGATATGGTTGGAAAAGATCCAACCCTAAACCTAACAGTGCCAAGTCACCACTAAACCATGTCCCTCAGCACCATATCTGCATGGGTTTTGTATACTTCCCGGGAATGTGATTCCACCACTGCCCTGAGCAGCCTGTTCCAATGCCTGACAACTCTCTCAGTGAAGAAAACTTTCCTAACATCTAATCTGAGCCTCCCCTGGTGCAACTCAAAGCCATTTCCTCTTGTCCCATCACTTGTTACTTGGGAGATCAGTTCAATCACAAACTACATTTGTTTTCTATCAGAAAGCTGTTAGTGTCTATCTTTTAAAAATACAGACACCAACATCTAAAAATTAAGGTGGCAGAGACTTTGAAGGAGGTCACTGTGAAGAGCCACACAAGTGACTGAAGCCAATCAGCTACAAACATCTGCTACTTCAGAGAGAAGGGGATTTGTTCAAAGCATTCCACCTTTCTCCCTTGGTGAAAGCCCAGCTTCTTGCAGGTGGTATTTGCAACAAACACAGCAGGGTGTGCAGTGTGCCAGGGGGTTCCTACTAGGGAGTTCTTGCTTGGGCTGAGCACGTGAACCCAGTCAAAAGAGGACCGTACTGCACCAGGCATTGTACCAATATATAATAAGAGGCAGCCCATGTTTGGGCAAGCTTACAGTGTGCCTGTATTGTTCTTCTAAGAGGGGAAAAAATGCTAATGGGACACTGTTTTTTTTTTCTTTCTGTATCCAGAAACGGTTTTCTGCTTTATGAACTCAAAAAGCCCTCACCCTTCAATTAGCAATATCCAAACATTAACACGTAGGAAAACAAGCCAACATGGAAATAAGGCATACTCTGGACATTTCAAGCCTGTGTTTGATTAGACTTTTCTTACAGTGCTTATTAAACACTCCTGAATCTTGCTGTGCTGGGCACATTGCCATCTGTACCAAGGCAGCACTGGAAGAGACCCCCAGCAAGAGCCAGGGGCACCCGTGGAGAACATCTTTTCCCCCTCAGGAGGTGGTCACAAGGGGAACTTCTTTCCCCCTCAGGAGGGGGTCACAGGAAGAACATCTTTTCCCCCTCAGGAGGGGGTCACAGGGAGAACATCTTTTTCCCCCTCAGAAGGGGGTCACAGGGAGAACATCTTTTCCCCCTCAGAAGGGGGTCACAAGGGGAATACCTTTCCCCATCAGAAGGGGGTCACAAGGGGAACATCTTTTCCCCCTCAGGAGGGGGTCCCAGGGAGAACACCCTCCTGCATGGAATGAGTCACACGTGGGGGTCACGCTTACTCTCTCAAAGCAAAGTTTCCCTCCAAACAGAAATGCTCCAAACCCACCGAGTGTTCCATGCCGGTAGCCCCAGCAGCAAGCAGGGCTCTTGGCTACAGAGGAGGGACCCAGGCGGGTTCTAAGCCCGCTTCCACCACGGGCCGTGCTGCTCGGCTCTTACATAAAGGGCTCCGGAGAAGCGGGGCCGGAGCGATGCCGTTTCCACATACGGCTCCCTTCCCCAGGCTCCCTCTGTTCCACCCATCCGCTGCTTCCCGAGACTTTTATCCACTATTCCTCTGGAGCACGATCCCTAACCCGCACCAGCTCCCCCAGTTCAGCATCGCTTTCCCTCAGCGCCGGGAGGGAGAGAAAAAGACCCCAAACCCCTCCTCTGAGCGATCAACCCGCGCTCTCCTCCCGGGAGGCCCCGACCCCAAAGATGGCACTGCCAAGGGGCCCGAGAGGCCGCTGACAGACACCGAACCCTCCGTGCTGAAGCGGCCCGGGGCAGGCG
>VWZO01010842.1:2565-30226 GCA_013396975.1 Bucco capensis
AGTGGACATTGCAGGAGTAAAATGCAATACTTAGTGCAGCTTTCTTAATTTTTTTTTTTTTCTTTTTATGCTCCGAGGAAAGTGTACATACAAGGAAGGGGTCCGTGGTGCTAGAGGAAGACCCCTTTCCTTGCTTTCCCCTAGGCCATCGGGAAGCTGTCCAGCCTTATCACCGGGGCCCGGCGGTCCCCGTTCTCCAGGCCGCTGCGTCAGAGCAGGTGCCACCTGAAAAGGCTCCGACCTCGCAGCCCTTTGGTGAGCTCCAAGCACTGCCAGGCCGCAGCGCTCTATTTGCATGCAAATAGCNGAACGATTCCTCCAAAATAGGCTGGGCCCTAATAAACAAGCTGGTGGGACAAACAGGATGGTGTTGCCTCCTTCTCCTCCTCCCAGCTGCAAAGTGTGGCTTCATTAACCCGCTCCTTTTCTCATCATATCCCCGTAGGGCTGAGAGACGAATTACTGGAGCTGAACTGGGAGGGGATTGGTCTATGACGGGGCTAATGTTTCAATCAGTTCTTCCAGAAGGACCACACAAAAAGAAACTTTTTAGTTTATGGTGCTATTATGTAGAGTTTTAATCTAGGGATAGTTTTAGCCAAATGTTATCTATTGGGAATTTAATGAAGCCCTTATGTATTCAATCGCTTTTCATGCCACACACAGTGTCTCTATCCAGAAACGTTTCCTTCCACATATTTCTTTGTTTCTGCTGAGTGATTTATATATTTTTAATTAAGGTTTTTAAAAAATTATTTCTTTTCAAGCATCTTGTATAACGTTTCTCTCGAGCAGGACTGTGTTAGGTCCCTTCCCACATCCCCTATAAAAGCAGTTTCCCCTTCTCTCCACCGTTTCGAAGCTGTTTGCACGTCCGCACACTGCGCCCTTCCCTCTGGAGCACTCCTCCTGCCTTGCGCAGAGGGGCCCGACATTGCGCCGGCTCTGCCGGTACCGGCGTGGGTTGCGGCATACAGCGCGGCCAGGGGATCTGGCCGAGCCGCGGGGCTCCCGTGCGCGGCTGACCGGCCCTGAAGCTGGTCTGCTCGCAAACTTTCCCCATCTTCCGTTCCTCTGGGCCATACATCCGCTCCTAGTTATTTTTCTGGTGCAGCGAGAGGCACCCCTGGGGGCAGTGGATGTCGGCTGGTGAACTCCCCGTCCTTGAAGGCTGATTTCAAGTACCCAGGGCCATCCTCGTCCCCAAGGCTGGAGGGTGAAAGGGGAGGGCGAAGGCCTCACCTGCTCTCAGCTGCTCCCTTTCTTGTAGCGTTAGTGGCGAGGGCAGAGCGTACGATTGTCCAAGGCCTGTGCGGGGATTCTTTTGGAAAGTGGATCTGGTTTAATAGTCCCTTGGCACGGCCCGGAGGCTCAGTTCCGTATGTAATACTTTCTCTCGTTACTTACAGTAAGTACTTCATTTGTTTCTGATAATACTGTATTTGGCAAAAATCATGGAAATTATGATCGTGGCCAAAGGATCCCTGCTCTGAGTCTTGCTAACCCAAGCAGATCAATTTTTTAGCCTGTTACCAGCGGCTCCCTCATACACAACGAAACTTCCCCCGCTCCCCTTTCTGCGCGTCACCGATCCGCGGGCACCGGCGGGACCCGGGGACTAGCGGAAACCTGCCACCGTGTGCCCGCAGCCTGGCGCCTCCCGAGCAGGTAGGTGTCCGCTCGCCCTCCGCCGGCCCTGGTGAACTGCCGCAGGTGACAGGAGCGCATCCCCACCCTTCTGCGTAGGTTCTTTACCCTTCGTAACCCTCACAGTGAAAAAAAGATATTAAGCAACCACCGTGGGCTCTCCGTTCGCTGCCCCTTCCTGAGTCGCAATGCACGACTGAGGTGGCAGGAAGGATGCGTGCACAAGCGTGTGTAGGTACGCGTGTGCAGCAAAATGGTACTCCCGACGAGAACGAGCTGCTTTCGAATCCGCGCTACCACAGCAAATTTGCTCGTTGCCTCTCTGCGCAGATGAGTACCCACCCATTTGGGGGCAAGGGGAGAACTGCAGGAGAGCCCCAAATCGGTAACCCCCTTGTTCCTCTTTTGTCTTGCAGAAGAGCGCCGTGCTCTGCCGCCAGTTCCCGTCCGGAGGGGTGCTATGGGCTGTCGGACCCACAGCCCCTCCGGCCCCCGCCTCGCCGCGCAGCTGCCGACGGGACCCAAAAGAGAGGAGTCAAAGGCTGAGGAGTTAGGGAGGCGCAGGGAGCCTCGCGACGGCTGCAGCAGCGCGGGTGGCACCGCGGGCTGTGCGCGGGTGCGCAGCGGGGCAGAGCCTCCTTGGACGCGGCAAGGCTCCGCGCCGAGCCCGCCCTATAGGAGGGGGAAGGAACCCGGCGGCGGATCGGCAGGAGTCACCGCAGAAGTCACCGCAGGAGCCCCGCGGAAAGTGCACCTAGTACAAAGACGTGCCTTCAGTTCAGGGCTTCGGCACCGCAGGCTGCCGCGGCGAGGGACAAAGGGGTCCTATTGCGGTTTGCGCCTCGGAGGAGAGGAGAGATCTACCGACTAGGCCCCAGCGTGCCCAGAAAGCAGGAAAAAAAAATGTGTTGGACTGTAAGGAAGACTATTTACTTTTTTTTTTTTTTAAATGCAGTTTCAGAAATTCTATCATTGCACTGAATTCAGAGGGAAAGTTTTGTTGTCTTTTTAAATCAAAATAATTAAACTTGCCCTTTCTCCAAACCACAAGAGACCTGTTGAATTGATGTTAACTTTCCCTTTCATTGATAGGGCGAAACAGCATGCAGAAGTCTGTGGGGCCCCATAGTTAGAGGACAAATTATACAATTTGTGTTGGAAGCAGAAGGATAAATAGAGATTTCAGTTGTTGCCTTAATTCGTTGTCTCAGACCGGGAAAGCCTTATCCATGGTTAATCTGAAGGTATTTCTCTGCCCTCCACGAAGAAAACCATCTGCGTACATCAAAATGTTCAGGCATGTGCGCCTGAGATCCAAAGCTGGCACCCACCCACACCCGCGCATCTGTGGCACTTTGGTTGTCACTCCAGCAAATGGCCGTGCTTTGGAAGGTTTTTGCAAAGCCGGGAATGTGGTTCGTCCTACTGTGGTTGATGTTGCTTCTCAACTTTGGCTACGGCAGAGCACAAGCACACCTGTATATACGAAATACATTCAATACACACAATCAAGAAAAATGGGGTGTCTTCCTCGAGTTTTCTTTTCGTAAAATAAACACTGTCACGTCTGCTTATTCAGCAAGCAGCAGAGGAAACTGATAGCTTTCCAATATGCGCAAATACAGTGAAATTCCACCTGTACGAAGGGAGGGGTAAACTGAGGTAAAGTTAGCGATTAAAGGAACCGTTGGCTAAAAAAAAAAAGATTGTGCACCGCAGAGCGAGGAGGGGTTCGTATGTCAGGTCACTGGTTAGCCCCAAAGTGGTTAGGGTCGGACCATGGAAAATAATTTATACTGTTTGTTCCAGTCTGCCTCTGACTGCACAAAATACTGTCTGGTGCAGCTGGTTGGGTCCTGTCAAACACCCTCCTCTCCTTCCTGGAAATCCTTCACTTGCTTTTCTCCATGCAAGGCGGCGCTGCGTGTGGGGCAGCGGACACGAGTGTCTTCTTACTGTCCCACAAGTGCTCGGCAGCCGGCGGCCCCACTAACACCGAACCACAGACATCCTCCGCTCGGCCCCCTGCTTCTGTACGAGAAGCCAAAGGGCGGCCCTTCTCTGAAAATTAACCTCTTTAGATCGCTTTCAGAATGACTCTTCTCGCGGTGGCTCTTCCTTGAGTGTTCAGATATCTGCCGGCCGGGACGCGTTTTTCGGGGGAGATCCCGGATCCCGCCCGACCGCCCATGAGGCACATCCCCTGACCCCGCACCCGAGCGGAGCTACGAACAGGGGATGAGGATGTCTCTGCTCTTAAACTCTCTTCCTTTCCAGCCTCCTCCCTACCCAAAGGAAGCCCACAACAATTTGCTCACACACGGGCAAACCAAATCCAGCTCTTCTACAAGAGCTTTTGAACCCAGCCCCGAAGCTGCTGCTGCGCCTACGAGACGGCGCAGTTCGCCCGGGTGAGCGGCGGAAATAGCCGGAGCTGAGTCGGGGGAGGCCAAACGGAGAAGGCCGGCTGCTTCGCCGCCTCCTCCCAGGTGGCTGCCTCCCGTTCTGCGCCACTCGGGGTACCCGGCGGACAGCCGTCAGAGCGGACCGCAGGTGTCGTCGAGGGAGTGTCCCGGGCTGATAACCAGTCCCGACACGACCAAACCCAGTCAGCCCGGTGCTGCCTTCGGCACACACCCGGGATGTGTGGAGACACGGTGGGGCGCTGGGGAGGGAGAGGTGTCGGTGGGGCGGAGGTTGGTGCAGGGAGCCCAGTGCCGGCGCAATAAATCCCTCGGCAACTGAATTCTGCAACTTTGATTCGAAAAATCGGATTCCTTGAGTGGAAACAGTTGACAGGAACCTAAAAGGATTAGCTGCATTCCACACAGGATCATTTTTTACTGGTAACATTTTGAAACGATTGATCCCTTCCAGACCATAAACAAAGTCCAGAAAAATGATCTAACGAGACTTCCATTGTTTCCTTTTGTCCACGAAACCCCTTTCGCCAGCAGTTTGATTAGGGTCTTTGACAGACTGGGTCTTAATTTCCCCCCCCCCCCTTTTTCCGAACGAAGTATTCAAATTGAAATCCCTCAGAATTTGGTCCGTAATCCCAATCTGCCGGGGAACGTGCAAGTGCGGGTAAAGGCAGATAGTGGGGAAGGAGCAAAGAGGGTGGGTAGGTAGGGGAGTGGGGCCTTAGTTGCCGCAGGGTGTCGAAATGAGAGGTGGAGAGGCCTTTCCCTCCGCTATGCTTCTCCTGCGGGCTTTTGTGCCGGCCTGGCGGAAGAAAGAGAAGAGGTAAACCCATGGGTGAACACGTTACCCCAGGCCACGGCAAGCAGAGGAAGCCCTGGCGCGACCCGGTTCCCGCCCCTGGCCCCGAGGGACTGGCGATCCACCGACCCTGCCTTGTCCCAGCCTTCCCCGTCTCGTCTGAGGGCAGGAGACTTACCAGGGCGACGTTAGCAGGGTAGAGGGCGAGAAGGCCTTGCCCTGCCGCGCTGGCCGACCGACTTGTCCTCTGTTTTGACACCTGCGCCCACTGCCCCATGCTTCTTTCCCTGATTTATCGCTCAATTAAAGGTTCAACCTTCCTCAAGCCACCCGCGCTGCTTCCCTCCGCACCTTCCTCCCTGAGAGGAGGCTGTGATGGGCTGGAATGTGGGGCGGAGATCGTCCTCGGCCCCTCGCCTGCCCCTGCACCCCGACAAGACCCCTGTCACACATCCCTGCACAAAGGCAGCCTCGATGGGGTCTCTGCGAGTCCTGGATCCCAACTCCCCAGAGACAGTCTGGGTGCCGATGGGCCGAGATGGGGACCTTGGGAAGCAAGCTGCATCTCGGTGCCTTCCTCTTTCCCATCCTTCCTCTCCACGTGTGTGTGGTGGTGGGGTCCCGCATTCCAGGGGTGAGCCGGTGGGGGCCGGAAAGGAGCCCCGACGGCGCGGCCTGGCACGACTCTGTGCCGTGCGGCAGGGAGCGCTTCTGGCCCGGGATGGCAAGCAGCCAAAACCACTGGGGGAAACCCGGCCAAGACCGGCACCTCAGTTAGGTGTGTCTCTCAGACAAAACGCAGCAGCTCCTGCCCCTCAGATTCCTCGGGACTTGTCCTTCGTGTAAAGTTCCATGATTCTCCTCTAAGGGAATTTTTTTCTTTTTTCTTTTCTTTTCTTTTCTTTTCTTTTCTTTTCTTTTCTTTTCTTTTCTTTTCTTTTCTTTTCTTTTCTTTTCTTTTCTTTTCTTTTCTTTTCTTTTTTTCTTTTCTTTTCTTTTCTTTTCTTTTCTTTTCTTTTCTTTTCTTTTCTTTTCTTTTCTTTTCTTTTCTTTTCTTTTCTTTTCTTTTCTTTTCTTTTCTTTTCTTTTCTTTTCTTTTCTTTTCTTTTCTTTTCTTTTCTTTTCTTTTCTCTTTCTCCTTTCTCTTTCTCCTTTCTCTTTCTCTTTCTCTTTCTCTTTCTCTTTCTCTTTCTCTTTCTCTTTCTCTTTCTCTTTCTCTTTCTCTTTCTCTTTCTCTTTCTCCTTTCTCTTTCTCCTTTCTTTCTCCTTTCTTTTGTCTTTTTCTCTTTCTTTTCTCTTTCTTTTCTTTATCTTTCTTTTCTCTTTCTCCCTCCCCCTTTTCCTTTATTTCTTCTTCCTCCCTCAGAGAATAAGCTGCTCCCCAGTGCAGACTGGCAGCATTGAGCATCTTCCTAACTTAACTCTGTCTTCCTTGCGTCTATCAATCCACCTTTCTAATTAGACTAATTAGAAGATATGTGGAGTGTTGCAGAGTCCATAGACTAAACTGCTTAGGGCTTGTGAAAGGAAGGCTGAATGCCCACCATGGGAGGTGGCCATTCAGGGGGACGGTAACAGTTGCTACATTTATCTCCTGCCATTGAAAAGAGCTTTGCTTAAAGCTCGATTAAAATGTTTGGAAACTAATGCCACCCTGGATCTCTGTCTAATTAGAGGGCTTGGATAGATCATCCTGAGCAGTGAAAAGAAACTCCTTCCTGGGCCTGGCTTTTCTGTTCATCCAGAATTACTTCTCTCCACCACCATCCCACCCTCACCTTGATAAGAAAAAAAAAAAATTNAAAAAAAAAAAAAAAAAAAAAAAAAAAAAAAAAAAAAAAGGAAAAAAAGAGAGACAGAAAGAGATAAGAAGAGACAACACAACTATAAAAAGGGAGGGCAGAAAAACGGTGATAGACTCAACTCTTCCTCCCCAAGCGTTATGCTTGTCCCTGGCTTTCCTGCACACAGGCCCAGCTCTCTGTCCTGGGGACGTCTCCTCGGCTGGGATGCTCCTACGCAGAAGGGGACTGGATCGGGGTTCCCAGCTCCTGCTCCGCTGCCCTCTGCCAACGAGGAGGGAACTCGGGGAAGGGCAAAAGGCTGTTGCCTCATTTCCCTCGCTCAGCGCCCCGCCATGTTTGTGCAGGTGCGGAGCACGACTCGCGGCTCTCCTTCCTGCCTCGGTAACCTCCGCGCTGTGTCGCGCCGGCCTGGCTTGGAAAGCACCAACGGGGTAAAAAGGAGTTGGAGAACGGGGGGGAAAGGGTTGCGTTCTGGGAAGGGGGCTTCAGCCCTCAAAACACGGCCTGCGGAAAGACCAGGAGAAGCAGCAGTTTCCAATGGGCCGCCGGGTGGTGTGAGGGAAGAGCGGCTGGAAATGTCTCCCAGGGATTCTCTGTGCCTACAGCTTCCAGCTAGGAACACACCCACACAGTCAAACACGCACACATGCATTTGTATCCTCCGGAGCAGCTCAGACCCGTGTTTCCTGCCGCACCGCCCTCGGAATGGGCACAGGTCAGCCCTTGGGGCGCTCAGTTCCCGGAGGGCTCAGCTCCGGCGGAGCACTGCGCTGTCTGAGCATCTCGTAAATCTGCGGCGCAGCTTCTCTTCTCAGGATTTTGGTCCTCATAAATGTGAATAAAAATTAGTGCTGACGGAGGAAGGGAGGAGAAAAATGTTCTCTTCATTAACACCAGCCTGCTACAGCCGGATGCTTTCATTTACAGGCTAGATACGACCAAAAGTGCTTGAAAAGAGCTCGCATTCAAGACCTAGCAGGCGACGAGCCCGTGAGAGCCAGCGCCGGAGACGGTGCTCAGCCAGGGGGCCTCAGCCCTCTTGTGCCAGCAAACACGGGCGCAGGGGCGCGGGAGGAGGCAGGGGGGCTGGCGAAACACGTTTCACCCCAGGGATCTTTGGTGTTTGCAACACACCACGTGTCAACAGAGTAGGGTAAAGTTAGGGTGGGATTTTTATTTTATTTGTTTATTTATTCTACTTTTAAAAATATTTGTTTGTTTATTTATTTATAAAGAACGACCCAATCTGCCCTTCGGAGAAACAGTCATATCTGTTAGGGGAAAGTATCCGTGTCCCTTTCTCCCTGACTTCCCCAGGGAACGGCCTTTTCAAGCCGCTAGCGGTTGGGACCTCGTGGGTGAAAGACAACGGAAAACTGTATGGCATCCTCCCTTTTCTTCCAAGCCTCCAGAGTCACTTTCTTCCCAAAGCTCCTGTGCTGATGAGGGGAACAGGAGAGAATCGGCAGGATCTGTAGTTGTGCTTCTCTTTGCCCCAACAATGAGGTGGCGGCGCTGGAGGGGAAAGGCCAGGCTCTAAAACCCGGGTGGGCAGGAGAGTGGGAAGTGGGGCAGACCCCAGCGTCCTGGGTCTGCTGCGCTCTCCGCGGCAGGCTGCCCTCCGCCCTCGGCCAGGCGGGGAGCAGCTTCCCCTGCATCCCGTCTGATCCCAGAGAGCTCTGCGGGACGACTAGTCCGAAGGACAAAACCGATCAAATATTTCCCTTAGGGACATGCGGGGAGCTGCTCGCCCTGTATCACGAGTAATCTCAGTGAACCCAACAGGACGAGTCCGAAGGACAAAACTGATCAAATATTTCCCTTAGGGACATAGAATCTACTTTATTTTTGACGCTCTTCCCGCCTCCCCTCCCCCCCCCTCCTCTCCCAATTTCAAAAGCGAGTCCGCTCAGAGGATAGATCTGCTCTGTGGCAGAGAGCGTATCTTCATTAAATACTCCCAGAGGACCTCACCCCTGATCCACTGGGCTCTGCGGGACAACAGGCACCCCTGGCTCATCTTCAGGAAAAGCCCCTCACGAGGAAGGGGTGTTTAGCTCTGGGAGACGAACAGGAGACAGTTCTGGTTGTGGGGCCCGGCTGCTGAAAATGTAAGGAGGGAGGCTACCCCTTCCAAAAAGGCAGGATTGTCACTTGCCTCTGCTCATGACCCGTACTCTTGCTCACACTCCTCCATCACGGACAGCTTTGGGTTCCTTCATCACAAAATGCATCTCCGGAAGTGCCCAAGAAACAATCAGGAGAGAGCACCCAGCCTGCAGGCATCAAAGGATAATGTGAGGGATAGTTGAGAGTTTGTTGACTTTTGCTCAGTTTTAGAGAGTGCAGGATATTTCCAGGGCTAGTATCAGCATTTCTGGAGCCCCATAAGAAGCTCTAATGCTAGTGACCTTTGTCTTTTGGAAAACAGTAAATGAGGGCTGAGGATGCTCTCTATTCAGACCTAGGGCAGAGGCAGCTCTGTGCCTGGTAATCCATCGCAATCAGCAGGTGGCTGAGCTTTTTGTCTACATTTTGGATGTTTCACATTTTTTTCCACGTGGGTGTTATATGAAAAGGTTCCTTGTTAGCACTAGGAATGGGAATCTTTCCTTCTTTCTTTTTCCTTGTTGTTGTTTTTCTTTTTTAAATCCAAATGGGGAATTTCTGCAAGTAGTATGAACATAGGGTCGGAGCTCTGAGCTGAGATGTTTAGCTGAAGCATGTGCCTTGGCACCAATAGGTTTCTCTGTTCCTGCAAGTCCTGGCTGTGCATTTGCTCCTGTGCAAGTCTCTTTGTGCTGATGTGCCATTCATCTTGGGGTGGGCAGGAAGGCAAGATTTGGGAGATTGGATGTTTTGAGGGCAGGGGAGGCTGAGGGCAAGAGGAAAAGGTGGGTTAAACCTCTCTGAAATCTGGTCCTTGATGAAAATCTTGTGCAGGGGGAGTGCAGCATAAGAGATGTCCCTTGGGCCATGAATTTCATCCCCAGGGAAGCTAGAACTCTTGGGGATGTATGGAGCTAAGAACTACTTTTTGGGGGATGGGGGTGGGTGTGTGTTCTCTTGGTTCGGGTTTGAGGGATTTTTGTTGTTGATTTTTTTGTTCCCACAGAGTGCTCTGGCTAGAAGCAAGCCTGAAGTGACAGGGCAGCAGGTTGATGCAGGAGGCCCTGCACCTTCCCCATCCCACTGAAGGACAGCCTCTTCCAGGGCCCAGGAGCCACTACTGCCATGTAAATGAGGTGCAGAGGGTTGGTTGTTATTTCCCCCAAATGGGGGAACTTAAGAGTCGTGGAGGTCTGCCTAAGCTAGAGGTTTTGCCTTGGAAATATGTGTCTGAAAAGACACACTCCTTTCCATCTTCTGCTCAAGCACCCTTGTGATGCAGCAACAGCTTTCCCCAGATGCTGATGTCAGAAAGAGAGAAAAGGGGAATTAAAATAAATATTTCTGCTTCAGAAATGGAAGTTATTAAATTAACACCTCAAAGTTTGTGAGAACTAATGAGTTTTGTCAAACATAATTTTTTAAAAGGAAAGATCAAAATATGTGAAGTTTTGCCTTTGGCCAGTGCAGTGGAGCATAAGAAAAAACCATTAACGTACATCACTGAGCCACACAAACCACTGCTGGACATGTACAACAGAAGGTAAATACATTATTTTGTTTAACAACGCTGACAGTGCGTATGGAGCAAAACTGGAGAGATCTAAATATTAATAGATTAATTCAAGTGGAGCAAAAGTTACAAATCATTAGCTGAAGAAAGCTGGCTTCCAGCCAACATTCTATAGGGGCATGAGGGAAGTGTGGTAACCATGCTGTTGCTGGCTACAAAAGGGCATTTTTTGTATATAATTTATTTAGATGAAGTGTGCAGAATGTTTTTATTTGTTCTACTTCTAGCTGTCTCACCTCTGTGTGAACTCCCCAAACCCAGATCTACTCCAAATACTTCTGCTCCCCCTTCTGCACACTTCCCTCCAACGTGTTTGCTTTGGCAACTTTCATGTTCTTGCAAACAATTTTTCCAAAGATATCAATCACTCTTGCACCCAAAGAGAAATACTGTACACTCAATGCGATGACAAAATGAAACATGTTTGAAGCAAACCATGTGTTTCAGTGTGCCAGGGATTATGTTATTTGTTCAAGGAACATGTTCGGAATGTTTTAGGCTTCTGTTACTTCTGTGATAGTAAATTTTATTTTGTGCTGTTGGGATTTATTATTTCGGAGACAATTTCTAAAGTGGGAAGCCTAGCCTGCTCTGCGCTGGGGGAGTTTATTGGCCCGAGGTACTTTATTCGAAATGCCGTTTGCCCTACGAGACATGCAGAAACCGCAGCAAGTGCTCCTGGGCCTGATGCTTGCTGCGCAGCGGGAGTGCCTCTCCTGCTCGGGGCCATGCCTGCCCGCCCTGCCCCAGGGCGGCCAGGAGAGTGGGGTACACAGCGGCCTGCCTCAGAAAGCAGCTACCCGCAACAGGTAGAGCCAAGGACGATGGGACTCACCTGCAGTGCTCCTGTGGGGCCTGTTGAGGCAGTCGGCATGTAGGAGCTCTGTGGGCCATCGATGGGGCAGGCCTGGGAGTGTTGCAGCAGACTCCCTATGTGAGACTGGCAGTGATGCCTGCCTGCCCCGCCTCTTGAAAAATACTAATTTCACATCGGGATCTTGCAGGTTAGTTTTCGTGTATGTTTGGGTTTTTTGGTGTGGGTTTTTTTTTTTACGTTGTTTGTTTGTTTGTTCCTTCTGCACCACTTTTGAAAAAGCTTTGATCACTAAGGAGGAGGCTTTTCTGGCTGGCCCATCAACCACGCTGGTGCTTCCACTCAAAGTTCCAGTGCTGCTGGGGTGCACCAAGAGCCCAACAGCGTGTGTATCCCTGCCACCACTGCCTTTCCACAGGACCCAGGCTCCCCTCCTCTCCCCTCTGCACCAATAGCCAGGCACAGCCCTGCATAGCCACCCTGGATCCCCCCTAAAATACATCAGTGCTCACCGCAAACTTTGCAGGAAGTCTTCTGGTACCACTACAGAATTACTGATCTCAACACTAAGTGGCTTCATGCTACTGTCCACTCACCCTTCTTGCATAGGCAGTGGACGGCTGGAAGGCCAGCCTGGAATCTTCACACAACCCTGTCATGCTGCTGGTCTCTGAAAAGCCCATGCTGTTGAAAATAACAGGCCTGCTAGTCAGGTGTAATTAAATCATCACTATTATGTGTGAGACAGTGAAAGTGCCACCTCATTTTCCTGATTTCGCATTGCTGACTGAAGTGAAAGTGATAGTGCCTTGCCCCATAAAGAGCAGAGATGCCTGGGAGTAAAGCTGCTGTATGAAGGATGTCCAAGTTTCTGACTAGGAGCAACTTTCAAGCAAAGAACACACACATACCCTTGAAACTCATTGAGGAACATCCTCTCGCAGGACTCTCACTTGGCCTGTGGTCAGTCTGTACAGTGGCTGCTTCAAACGGAATAGATCAACTGGATCCTTCAGGGAAAGTAAATAGGCTGTAGGTCATTAGAGCAATAAATATAGTACTGATGGATTGAACTGAGAGGATACCTCCCCACCCCTCTGATGCCTTGTGCCCATCTGGAGGAGACAGAGTGGGCCTGCTGAGGACAGGAGTGGTGGATGACTAAGAGGACATCTCCTCTTCCCCTCAAAGAGGACAGGACTGCTTTCAGAGGGTGCTTTAGAGCATCACATATCTTAGGTGCAAAAGAGCTTTCCATGCTAAGGGACAGTGCTAATCCAGGGGTACTGGCCCGCCAGTGCTCCTCAAGGACACAACACTTTGTGAAACATTTCAACGGGGGAAGTAAAAGTGAGACGCAGATTTGGTACTGAAAAATTTCTACTTCCTACACTCATATATTTTTTTCAGTAAAATCTTCAGCTATCTGTGTGTATGTGTGAGTTTGCCCTGCAAAAGTAAACTGGGAGGCAAATACTGCTCTGAAACAGTTGACAGCTTCACCCCACATCCTTTGGTCTAAAGACATGTGGTCTTCTGTGTCAGTGTGTTTTACTGACATTCAGGCTGCTCTTCTCAGTGAGTTTAAGGCCTTCTCAAGATGATGGAGAATGTCTTCCACCAGTACAGGCAAGACTGAGCATCAAAGAGTGCCAGCACATAAGCTAGCACATGGTTTAGGTCCCAGGCAAATTCCTTCATCACTAATAAAAAAGCTTGCTGAGAAAAATATCTCTACAAGATTGACAAATAAACAAACACACACACAAGCAAGGAAAAACCTCAGATCAACTGACCAACCAAACAAAAGACCAAAATATTAATAATAATAATAAAAAAATTTGCAAGGGAAAATAACCCATGGCAGATGTAATGAGAGGGCAGGAAACTGGAAAGGAGGAGGCTCTTCGGATGCAGAGATCATCTGCCTGGAGGGAGTCAGCACCGTGGAGAGGAGCTCGACCCAGCCCAGGGGTTAGCTGGTGCTATCAAACGCAGGAGGGTGACCACTGCCCTAGTCCCCTGCCAGCGAAGAAGCAACAAGTGAGGTATTGAGCATGCTTGTTCCACAACGGACTGCTGAGAACGCTCTGCCTGGCAGCGGGAAAGCGGGCAGAGATTTTCCCAGGCAGCTGCAATTGTATAGGGGCTTTTCCTTGCCCTGGTCCCTTCTTAGCGATCTTATCACCGACAACGCTTTAAAAATCAAAATGAGAGCTCGGGCCTGAAGGGAAGAAAAAGCCTTGCTGAGTGGTGATTTCTCAAATGGAGGGGTCGCTCCCCGGGCCGGGGAGTGAAGGGGTGCCTCCTGGGACCCTCTTCCAGGGCGAGGCAGCCGGGCGCCCAGCCTCCCTCCTCTCCCACATTGTGGATTTTTCTGGTCCCCGATGTGCAGCGTCAGCTTGGCCACTGTGCTTTAAACATGGTAAGGATGGGGACACTGCGAGACTGCGCGGATGTCCTTGTTTGCTGGATACGACGAGGGGATGTATCTATTCAAAAGACATTTTTCTTCTCGAGAAATGGTTAGCTTCCTATGGTTCTGAGGAACACATGGTGAAGCAAGCAGGAAAATGGAAAGAGATGTGCTTGTGCTTCATCTACCAGAGAAACTTCTCCCTAATGACTGAAATCCACAGCCGAGGCAGAATGATCTCAACCACATTTGGTTTTATAGTAAATTAATACCGCAGTCTATATAGTTGAACGGGAAGTCGAAAGCCAAACCAAAACTCTTGTCAAAATAAATACTCATCAGCAAATACTTTGATTATTTAAAAATGCTTTCATAAGTGTCTAACATTTCAAAAGGAAAAAAAAAAAAAAGCGCGCGCTAGGGAAGCCGAGAGTCACCCCGAGTGCCACAAGCCTCATAGCCCATCCCCGAGCAAGAGTCGAGACGTTGATTAGTCTGCGTTGTGTGGGGCTGTAGGAATAGACTCACGAAATTTTAGTTGCTATTATCTCGTTTAGAGGCTCGCACAAGGCTACATGCCTTTAGTCAGATTTGAGGCTCCGCATCGAGACAGGCAGAGATTAAAACCAAGGTCCTGAAAAAAAGCTGTCCGGAGTGGTGAGGATGCCTTTGTGTGCGGAGCCACAGGGGATTCGAGGTGCCCGCGGAGTGCTGAAGGGTTTCGGCTGATGCTGCTACACCCTATCCCCTAGGAGAAGAAGCACCAGAGCTGCCCATGCTCTGCCCCCGGCCTCGCAAGCAGCAGCAGCACGGGCGGTATCCCTTCTAGGGCTGCTATAAACAGCCCAGAGACTTCCCAGCTTTCTGGTACGCAGGGTTGGAAGCCTCAGATGTCCAAAGCTGGCACGGTCCACGAACTGAAACCTTTATAAACTTATTTCCCTTAAAGTCTTTATTAGCTGTCCCCAAGGACCGTGGCTGCTGTTGCTTCTGCTCTTGCACGGAGGTGGTCTGGCACCTCCACGAAGCACACATGCTAAACAGATTAACGTGCTTCGGCTGACCCATACTTTACAAACCGGGGATAGAGTTTCTCTAGTTCCATGTGGAAATTAACCTACATGTATCAATGGTCAGCTGCAAAGAGGGAGTTCCCAAGCAATCTAAACAACCTTCAGCTCCTTGTTACTTTTGGCCTTTCCCTCCCTTTCCATGATTAAATATTTATTACAAAAGGAAATAAAAAGAAAAAAAGGGGGGAAACCTCCAACTTTCCTGCTCGCCCTGGTCCCTCTTCTCGTTTGGCTAGGCTTATGCACACACCTGCAAAAATTTTTTGTGCTGGTACTTATTTGATTGTTGTTTTAGAAAAGCAGGGATTCTTTCAGAAAAAGCGAAAAGCTTGGCTTCATGGCCTATTAAATGTTCTTGAAGGGCAGGTTAAACGCACAGATTTGAAAATGTTATCACTGTTGGAAAGAATAGGGTCGCTGATGTCTCCCCTCCCGTCATTTACATCTGAAAGTACCCTGAGATAGAGCTGTTTGCAGATAGCGGTGGAAGGAGTTTACAGCGTGCTAATCCCACCACTTTCTCTGTAAAACCTCTTCACCTTGTGCCTCTGCAATCCTCTACCCTCACCTCTCGACTGCAAGCGTCAGATTTTCAGACAGGGTAAGAACAAAAACAAGTAACTGTTGGCTTGTGTCACACGGGCTGTCGTGGTAATAAACACACGGGTTCTCCTCCGGGAATTCCTAATCCTCCCTGCGTGGCTCTAGCCCTGCAGATAATATCATTACAGGACTAAACAAATAAACAGTCTCTCCGAATCAAGCGGGAGACACTGGGGACCACAGTTCCTCTCTGCAAAGATGATACAAGTAAATTTACACTCACGGCTTGGAGAAGGTCCAGTGGCTATGAATAGCTGCTCAGTTCTACAACTCTGGCTCTGGGCTGGGAAATGGTGCTGACCCTCCTGCTCTGTATTTGCTGCAATCAATGTGAGCTATTCAGGGCCATGTTTTCCTTACTATCCTTTGCTGGGAACATCAAGACCACTAACGCTTTTATGAACCCAGGCTTGGGGAAGACGCTTTTACTGCGAAGTTGGAGTATTAAACCCAGTGACATGAATGAGAGGTTAATGTCCTTCTGCCAGCCAGAAGTTGGGCTCCGTCATGCAATTTCCTGCTGTTCTGGCTCCTGCCTTGTATTTGATAAACTTGCTCACGTGCTGGGTTGCACAGCCACTTTCTTCCTCAACTTATTAAAAAATAATATAAAAATAAAGAAGAATCCAGCTGCAATCAAGATCCAATACAACCAAGCATTTTTAATGCACTCTATAAATACTGGCCTTGAGCTTCAATACATAACTTGAATGGCACGTTGAGAACAGTAGCATTCTGATATATATATATAATATATATATATTTATATACACACTCACAGCACCACCTCCCAACTTATCTGCATGAATCTGGCTCCCTGTCACAAGATTTCCGCATCCCTGGACATTTAGTACCCTCACCCCTGCAAATGCTAATTAATAAATAATATTTTAATGCCATTTGGTTTCTATGCATTTTTAAAAAGATTTAGTTACTGAGAGTGCTATGCTTTTGAGGAGAGAGGTGTCTTATTCCTTCTCAGACAAAGAGAGGAATACATTGTTGTTAACTGTACAGTGCCTTTGCAAAGATTCTTCTCAAATCTCTTTTCTAGAGAAGCAAATGTTGGAAATATTCAGCTCAAGTGAAATCTTTCTTTTTTTTATAAAAACAGCAATAAAACATCACACCCAAAGTGTACACCCAAGGTGTAAGCAAAAGCATGGGCTGCTACTGATCTGTGTTCTTCCAGATTTTTTATTTATGTTATTTTAGACAGTGATGCAAAAGTCTTCTGTGCAGGATCTTCATATCTTCTATGGCTACAGCTTCCCTGGGAAGTGCTTTCAGGAGTGTACTGCTCAGGACATGGTTTATGTGCTTAACTCTTTGCTCATGTCCACCAAATGTCTATGAACAACCAGCCAACTTTGCTGGCTGCACTGAGAATGCATCATATCGGGCTTTGCATCCTGAGTGGAGGGCAAAGGAGCTCCCAGGGCTTCTGCACTCTAGGCTGATCTGTGACTTGCTTGATAGAGTAAGGAGGAGACAGTCCCTACACCAGCTTCTTTCCTAATAAATTGGCATTTCCTCCTTCTTTCTTACATATCAGCTGAGTTTTAGCCTGTGTTGCTCCTTACTTTGATTTTGCTCTTCCATAAGGCTGGCTTGGTCAGTGAAGCAGAAGGTATATCTCCATTATTATTGTTATGCAGTGGATGGGGATGGTTCCTGCTTTGGAGCATGAGTTCCAGGTGTTTGCTGGCAGTGACAGTGACAGAGTAGGGAAGGAAGGAAAAGCAATGACTAGCTGTCTCTTCCACATAGCGGGATTCAGTCTCAAAACCCCCTTTCCTCACCATACAACCAGGCTGAACCTGGGAAAAATGGCCCTCTGATAAGCTAACCGGCAATCCCATCTCTTGTTATTGCAGCGATGAACAGAAACATCCTGAAGCACAGCTGTGCTGGGGAAAGGGTACACTAAATTTCTTGGAAACTACTGAAGATAGGACTAAAAATTGTGTTGCATTGTTCAGGGACATAACTCATCTATTAAACCCAAGGGGTTAGCAGTTCAGTCTCCAGGGGAGGAGAGCTCAAAGGAGAAATGACATTTACTCCCTTAATAAGATGAGTTCAGAGTACAGGGATACTTTCTTATTATGGTTCCTCATGGCCATCAAAGTAAGTGCATGGTTGAAGATTCAGTTTGCTCTCCCTAAGCTGTGCAAATTCCTAACAATAGTCCAAGGCTTCTCACTGAGGAGCTTATAGCATGGAAAAACTGTCATCGCAGAGGAGACTCTGCAGCTCTGCATCCACAAAGTGCAATGTAAAAGGACAGCAGTTGTAGAAGAGTTACTGGCTCCCACTGCCCCTTTCCTTAACAGAATTCATCAGAGCGTGATTGGCTCTGGCCTCCTTTCCTTTGTCATAAAGCTGGAACCAAAGAATGTGACTGCTTTTATTGGCAAAACTTTCACTCCATCAGTGACGTCAAAAACCAGAAGGCAGCTGAGGGTTCACCGGCGGCTCAGAGCAGAGCAGGCTTTCTGGGTGAAAGGAACCTTCTGTCAATGCCCCTCCTGAGACACTTTATTTTAAGGAAATGTTTGTGCTGCTCTAGAAAAAGAGCTGGCTGGGTGTTTTTCTTTTATGCTTAGGCACTCTGAAAGGAATTCCTGTGGGCACAATTATTTCACATATGGCGAGTCAGAAACAAAACAAAACAAAACAAAAAAGGCCAAAGGGAAAAAAAAGGAAGAAAAAAATCAGAGGTCACTTGGATGCTTTGGCCCAGCACAGGAAAGGTGAAAATCCACCTCAGAGGATACAACTTACTTGAGGAGGACTGGAAACCTATGATCAAAGCAACAGGAAACTGGTTGGTGGTATAGCTAAAGAAATCTCAGACTCGGTAAACTGTAGGAACAGGTCATCAAGCGTTGCAAATGAAATGGAAAGTGTAAGTGTATGCATTTGGTGAACTTCACATAACTTTACCTTCTGCACCCAACAGCTTGTCTGCAACAGAACACAGACAAGAGGAAAGAGGTTACTAAGAGGCAGCAAGCCTTACCTTATCTGTACTACTACCTGCACTGTTCACTGCCAACTACTTAACAGGATGCTACCTAGATCTTTGTGTGATGCTACACAAAACAACACTAAGCCCTTGCAGCATCTCTATATGAACAGAAGGGAAAATGAGTCATTACCCGCAGCCAAACAGCCAGTCACGGGCAAGAAGAAAATCTACTGACTTTGCTCAGCCTCCTCTGACAGGAGGCAAAGCAGAGTCAAGGAGAGTTGCCACATCATAGAGATTACCTGTGCAGAGCTGTGGTACAATTGAATTCATTAGCCAGCTGGAACTAGTTCTTTTTCCTATGAAGATGTTATTACATCTCTTTAAAATAAAAAAAATATCACAGTGTCTGGAAAATGAAAAACTTGCTTCAAAGCTACTTTTTAATCTTCATTTAACAATCCACTGTAATTTTGTGATTAAGTAATTATACATTAGGTCATAACTTGATTGGTTAGATTCTGTCACTAATACTTGTTCATCCTTGGAGGATGGCCTACCTACTTCACTACTTCTAGCATGTCATATGAATTGTAACCTCTTGCTGGCCTCAATTCAAATTTGCTTCATGTCCAAAACGTTTCAGTACCTGCTCACATTTAAGCATCTGTGCAAACTCCAGGACTGGGAAAGAAGGAAAGAAACCCTGAACTTCCACAGCCTGTCAGTGCTGGCCACCATATCTCTTCCTCCATATGGGCAACACCATCAGACTTGTTCCTAGAGCATATTGACTGTGTGCCACAATGGTGCCACAATGTGCTGTGAGGCTGGTATCAACATGTGCAGGGGCTATGTCTGAACATGTTTCCTGGGCTCTGTTCACAGAATGGGTTACAGTTGAAGCCCTTGAATCAGAGCATCAGCAGATTCATAACATTCTGCCAGGACATGTGGCCTCAGTGCGATCACACCAAGGATGAGGTAGTATAAGGCCAGCAATAGGAAATTATGGTGTCTCATAAGCATTAACTCTGCAATAACTCTGCAAAGTACATTGCAATGTATTTGTGTTTCTATTCAAAGCAGAAGGGGATGGATCAGACAACCAGCTTTTAAAACTTCCAGTGAGGCCTATTAAATTTGGGGGTTGGGTTTTGTAGCACTTGGTAGATTGCCTGTTTCTCTGGCAGTTTTTTTCCCATCAGTGTCAGCAAGGGTAGATCAACATATATGGCAGATACTTAGGCTGTGGGAGTGTTTTGTATTTTGTTTGTTTGTGTGTTTTTAAAATTTTTTTAGTTCTTCATTTTATTCCTTTCATTAGAAGTGATAGAACATCACAGATGTTTTTATTTGGAGAAAATATGAAACAAAGTGCTGACTCACTTGCTACTTTATACATGTCAATCCCCTCCTCCCCTCAAACTCCTAGCTTGTACACTCTAAATACCTGATCAATTGCCAAAAGGTGACCTGAAACATATGTTTGTGCAGGCTTCCCCACTTCCCCAAGTCCCCTCACCTTCAGGGTCACATTCTCAGGGTGTTGTTCCAGTGTGATGTGTGCCAAAGCAGAGTGAAGAGGCCAGCCTCCTTCCCTTGCATGCCGGCTATGGCAGCTGGGTGAGCACACCTGCAGAGAGAAGAAAAGGTGCCTTACCCTCAGGCTCCCAGGAGATCTGGCGTGCAGCATAACAGTGCATTGCCTGGGTTTTCAGATGGGGTAATGGAAGTAACCATTCATAATTCTTGGTCAGCTATGCCATAAAAAAGCCCTGAGAAGATCCTTTCATCAGCTCTAGTTTAGCTGTGTCAAACTCCCTGTTACTAGGCAAAAAATTGTCATCGTCATCGTCGTGGCTAGGCTTCGCGAACGAAGATCTAGGGAGGGCNAATCATCTTTGTTGTAACTACACTGACTTCGGGCTGCATGTGGTCAGCTCCCAGTCATTGGGCTTGAAGTTAAGAAAACCAGATGGCACACTTATTTTTCTGTAGCTTTCTGCTTGTTTTGTTTTGATCCATTTTAAGAGTGGATCAAAACTCTTTTTAAGAGTGGATCTGATCTTCGTGAAGACCAGGGAACACATGGTTTTTACTATTTTCAGTTAATTATCTGTTCATTTTTATTCCAGTCAATTAGTTTCTGATCTGAGGAAAAAAAACTTCTGTGAGGAATTAAGCTGCATATAAAGAGTTTAAATAATGAAGGTTGTGTGAATAAAAATCTGTGGACTGATTAATCTTCACTAAAGAGCTCCAATATGAAATATGTGGGTTTGAATTACAGCCTCTCTGTTATAATCATTAAATCTGTGAACAGCCAATGGAAATGTATTGGCTATGATGCATGGACACAGATGCAATGGAAAGAAGAATTGCCCTAATACTTCAGTAGCTTTGATCATGTTGAAAAGTCCTTGGCTTTCAAGAGCAGACTCCCAGAAATTGTAAGTTTTTTTTATCCTGCGTGCAACTACTGCAGATATGTAGAAAAGTTGTGGGTTTTTGTTTTCTTGTTTCCCCCCTGGCACAGAACTCACTTTAAAATGAGATTACTTAATTGAATAAAACATTTCCTGACATGTTGCAAATCAACGTTTGAACCAAACCTTCTGCTTTTGCATAAGGAGAGGATGATTGTACTCTAGTCTATTTAATCCATGTGGAACTCAATGAATTTGTTTTAACCACTGAGACATTTGATTGGTAAAACATAATGTAGCACAGTGTGAAGCAGCTCATCATCAGTTAAACAGTTTTACTCAGATTGCTTTGATAATTACTTATCTTGCCAGGCATCTTCCATAATTCCTTCAGATAGGCTCTAGCTCCACAAACAGTGTGACAGTCCGTTATAGACAGGGAGAGT
This sequence comes from Bucco capensis, assembly GCA_013396975.1. NCBI lineage: Eukaryota > Metazoa > Chordata > Aves > Piciformes > Bucconidae > Bucco > Bucco capensis. Next base: position 23,677 of record VWZO01010842.1, read on the forward strand.
AGCTCAGACAGCACAGGTTTGTTTTAAACACCTTTTTGTTGATTGTTACTGAGTATATTGTCATTTGGGTATACTGTGCATATGTTTATGCCAAGTTTAAGTGTTTTCTAAACCTTTATATGTATATAAAATATATATACATAAATGTGTGTGTATGAAAATACATATTTATGAGAATCTATTGGCAATAACATTTAAAAATTTTGAATTGTGTTTTATCATCTTCCAGGCAACAGGAAATATCAAAAGGAGCCAAATTTATTGAGATCAGAAGTCTAAACAGTTTTAGTGCTACTAGTGCTAGAATTTATGTTTTCTGGAATCACTGCCAGTAAGTTAGCAGTTTCCATTTTGAGTTGCAGAGCCACAGAAATATGCCACAATTTGGAAAATACCTGGAGATAGAGGGTGATGGAAACTAGGTAACCAAAAGTGTTTGCAGGGTCCTGAGTCTGAAGAACATTCTTTGCACAGGGTAATACCCTAGTTTTTCCTGGGCACTATTTTTTGCTGTCCTTTTTCTGCTCCATGTTCCCATTTTTCTGAAGATCATCCTAAGGCACCCCTCCTAGTGAGGGGGACATTTTTGTTTCAGGCTTGCCTTGTTTAAGTGGCCATAAAATGGAGTTGCCAAGAAGTCACCTCTATAATTTTGTTCGTTATTGACTCAATTTCAAAATCTCACCCTTTTTGCTTCCCCACAGTGCAGATGGCAACACCCACACATCTCAGTAAAGGATCCTGATTGCTTTATTGTAATATTTCCATTACTCTGCCATGCCAGTATCAAAATAACCCTGACAGTATGAATTATAATTTTGGCATACACCTTCTATTTTCTTTTGTTAACTGTGAAACAGAGATGTCAATTATTTTCAAAATATAGTATTTATTAGAAAAAATTCTTAGTAACAATAACCTGATTCTGTGAGGGCTTAATAGAAGGTTTTGTATAGATTACTTTTATCCCCATGAAAGAGTTTAGTCAGCACTGTTAAATAGCTCCACCCATTTTGTATGGAGAGACTCTGCAAAGCTGGAGTCAGGAAGTCAGCTACAGAAGGCAAAGCGCACAGGGCATCAGAACAGGTTGCAAACACATTTGCAGTGGATGTACACAGATCTAGTGAGAATAACAGAGAGGCTGTAGTCAGAACAGGTTAATAATAGCAGCAGTTTATATTGATTAGGCTACCTAATTGATGTAGGACATCTATACCCAAATTTAGATGTCTACACAAGTTATTTCATATTTAATTTCTAATATATAATTAATTAGGTATGTATTAAATGTAAGGACTCATTTTTTACCAAGGGCTCTTTCAGCTTTTGCCACAGTTTTTTTCAGATATCTATATTCAGAAGTATTAACTTTACCTGGTATGTTTTATTTTTTTACAGAGGCATTCCTCCTACCAGCTTTTGTGCACATATGCACTTTTATGCACACATATGTACACACACATGTACAAAAATCACTTTAGCTTTAGCTAGATGTATGCAGCTACAGTCTGAAGAATGTATTTTGTTTGAATTCTGAGGAAACTGAGAAAGGATGTTTTGTATTCAAATTTTCTTTGGTAGAACCCCCACAATTCCAATCCATTAAGTGAATAAAATGGGTTCAGTGCAGTTGAAAGCTGAGACTGCCTGTGCATGAAACTGAGAAGGAGGGAACCCAAGCTGAGAGGTGATTGTTCCCTCCTTCCTTCTATAGAAGTGCTGATAGCATTGTTTATGAATAACACTCAGCCTTGAGCCAATCTAGAAAAAAAGAAATTAAAAGATAACTTAGATGTGAATACGAACTTGATTTCAGAAATTACATGGGTTATGAGGCATGAAAACAAAATGAGCAGAAGACCCATGGTGTTAGCATCAAGAAGACTCCTTTAGCTGTTTTGCTTTCATTGCTTAGGAGGAGGGATCTATCATATCATGTCTTTCGTAGTGTATCTGTTACACTTGAAGTCAGTTATGCCCCAACTCAATCCATCTGCTACACTTGGGATAAAGTAATGAGAACATAAAACATAAAGTTTACTCAGTCAGGCCAAAGTCCATATAATCTTATGTCTTAAAACAGATGCTAAGGGAAGGATAGGAGAGCAAGACAATAATCCCATATGAAGCTCCTGCCACTGGGTTATCTGCAGAGGAGCCATACTGATCTGTGAGCCATTCAGCTATGTAGCACACCAGAGATGTAGGATCACAGCTTGCCCTGTGTTCAAGGGATCCTGTCTCTGTGGTCTTTAAATGCAATCCAGTTGCCTTCAACTTTTGCGGTTGTTATAGATCTTTCCTTACTCCAGTGTTTTGGGCCCCTTAGTCACTGAGAACTTCAGCATCCTGTTGAGGAGTCACTGCTGGTCCCTGAGCTGGCTAGTCCACACAGGTTTCCCACATTTACATGAGCCCAAGCTCCTAGTTTTACAAGGGCCACCTGTTGGGCTTCAAACTGTGCTCTTTCTGGCTTCAATCATGTTTTAATTAATTTAATGAATGTGTTTCAGTGACAGAGTTAATAAGTAATCAGCTAATTATTTTTTTTTTCCACAATATATTCAAGGGGCAGAGTTAGGGTTGTGTGATCATTTCACAGTTTGGAGTTCTAGGGTTAGAAACATTCTTTTAGTGTGACTATGCTATTCATCACTGCTGGGTCCTCTCCTTTATTTACTGTATGAGACACCATGGGGTCCATTGTCTCTAATACTAAGAAAGTTGGAAGAAGGCAGCTTCATCGTAGTATTTTTCCCTTTGTTTTTCTTAAATGCATTCCAAAAACTATGATTTTGAGAATGGAATTTGTTTTTTGTGGGTTTCCAATAGCAAGCGGATGCACAAAGAAGAAGGCATGGAAAAAAACATCCTCTAGGACAACTATCTTCAGCTGTTCAGTGCTTTGCTCAGTACGGCATCCACAGCATCTAAAGAGCCAACAAAAATGAGAAAACCCTGCACAAGAGCTAATAATCCTACATATGACTTTTGACTGAACTTGTCTGACTAATGTGCTTTACAGCAAAACCCCGTGCTTACCAAATCCAACTTGGAATAGTTTCTTTGGCCTTTAGTTCCCTGGCATTAAAGCACTGCTGCTTAAATATCACACCAAAGAACTCAAGTAGTTCTAAGCAACAGGCTCCCAATGACAACATTGTTTTGCATTGATTATTTTCCTGAAAGACTGTTTCTCTAGGATATATTGAGGCCAAAAGCTTCTATGGATTCAATCAGCACAGCATCACTTAACTAAGTGGTGCAAAGCAAGATTGCATCATCTGATAATCTTGCACATTTGTATTCCTGCCTACTTTTTCTGGGATTAAAGCAAATCTATTTGCTCAGCGTTATGGCTGAATGCATGTAGATGCCAAGCCAGTCAGCCATGCCAGGTCTAGGTCCTGAGGAACTAATTGGGGTAGCATCAGAGCTGCTGTGCAGAGTGGTCAAGAGCATAAGGCAAGGGATAAAATACCCACTAAGTGAGAAAATGCAATACAATAGACCGTTCTTCAGTGACTTTGAGTATGAGATTTTGTCATTAGAAAAATATTCGCCTTTAAAAAGCTCCACGTTTCACATTTTAAATCAAGATTTGCATCTTATTGAGACCAGTATAACTGTTTAAGTAGTTACAGGCCCCCAGCTGCCCACTATCCTCTGGTGCTGGGTGTTACTGCTCCACTGAAAAAGCCACAAAACACAGCACATGCCCACCCCTTTGCAGGTCACATACACCATACAAAGCCAGGTTATGCCACTAATGAAAGACGGTGTTCCTGTAGGACACACAGCAGCAACAATGGACAGAAGCTGGTATCAGAGCAGTGGCCTAAATTTCTCTGATGCCAAATAATATGGAAGTTATTTGGTGTTGATACTAATGCAGTATCTCACTATCTTCGTGATCAGTCTTGGGCATCTCTCTCAGGCCAATTTTGTCTGTTTTCTGAGTGGTCCATGCCTGTCCTCCTTAGCCCCTGTTCCTCTCTATGGATGGTGATATTTTTGGAGAAGTTACAAGTGACCCCACTGTTTCCTGTGCTAGGTTGAAGAGATTGGCTGAAACCAGTGCCAACTTTTGCTTGTACGAGCTTTACTCTGATATCTTGCACCAAGTGAAGGAACAGTAGATTACACCTCCATGATTCAGCTCAGTTAGAATTAAATCTAGCCAGAGAGATCAAGGGGACTAGTAAGAACTTTCATAGGTATGTTAATGACAAAAGGAAGACTAGGGAAGATGTGGGCCCCCTCAGAAAGGAAACAGATGAACTGGCAATGAGTGATATGGAGAAGGCTGAGGTTCTCAATGGTTTCTTTGCCTCAGTCTTCACTGGCAAGGACTCCAACCACACTCCTGAGGTCACCAAAGATAATGGCAGGGGCTGGAAGAAAGAACTGCCCATTGTAATTGAAGATCAGGTTCTTGATCACCTGAGGAACCTGAAAGTATACAAGCCCATGGGACCCAATGGGATACACCCATGGTTCCTGAGGGAACTGACAGATGAGGCTGCTAAATCACTCTCTATTATATTCCAAAAGTCATGGCAGCTGGTGAAGTTCTCACTGACTGGAAAAGGGGAAACATAATCCCCATTTTCAAAAAGGGAAAGAACAATGATCCAGGGAACTATAGGTCAGTCAGTCTCACCTCTATACCTGGAAAGATCATGGAACAGATCCTCCCGGAGGCACTGCTGAGGCAGAAGAATAAAGAGGTGATTGGTTACAATCAATATGGCTTCACCAAGGGCAAATCATGCCTGACTAACCTGGTGGCCTTCTATGATAAGTTGTCCACACAGCTTCAGTGGACAAGGGAAGAGCAACTGACATCATTTACCTGGACCTGAGCAAAGCCTTTGACATTGTCCCCCACGACATCCTGGTCTCCAAGCTGGTGAAATATGGGTTCGATGGATGGACCACTCGGTGGATAAAGAACTGGCTTGACAACCGTACCCAAAGAGTGGCTGTAAATGTGTCCATGTCCAAGTAGAAGCCTGTGACAAGTGGAGTCCCTCAAGGATCAGTCCTGGGACTCGTCTTGTTTAACATCTTTGTCAGTGACATGGGCATTGTCATTGAGTGCACCTTCAACAAGTTTGCTGATGACACCAAGCCTTGTGGTACAGCTGATATGGTGGAGGAAAGGGATGCCATCCAGAGGGACCTTGAGAGGCTGGACAGGTGGGCCCATGCCAACCTCATGAAGTTCAACAAGACCAAGTGCAGGGTCCTGCATCTGGGTCAAGGCAATCCCAAGCACTGATACAGGCTGGGCAGTGACTGGCTTGAGAGCGGCCCTGAGGAAAACAAGTTGGAGGTGCTGGTGGATGAGACATGAGCCAACAGGGTGCCCTTGCGGACAAGAAAGCCAGCCATAACCTGGGCTGCATCAAGAGAAGTGTGGCCAGCAGGTAGAGGGAGGTGATTCTCCCCCTCTACTCCACTCTCGTGAGACCCCACCTGGAGTACTGCATCCAGTTCTGGAGCATCCAGTACAGGAAAGATATGGATGCAGCAGAATGTTTTCAGAGAAGGGCCACAAGGGTGATCAGAGGGCTGGAGCACCTCTCTTATGAGGACAGTTGACATTATTCAGTCTGGAGAAGAGAAGTCTCTGAGGAGACCTTATTGTGGCCTTCCAGTATCTGAAGGGGGCCTCTAAGAGAAGGACTTCTTAGGACGTTAGGTAGCAGTAGGACTAGGGGTAATGGATACAAGCTTGAGGAGGGTAGGTTTAGGTTGGATGTTAGGAAAAAGTTCTTCTTCATGAGGGTGCTGAGACACTGGAACAGGATGCCCAGGGTTGGAAGTTTTGAATGCCAGGCTGGATGGGGCTCTGTGCAACCTGATCTAGTGGGAGGTGTCCCTGCCCATGGCAGAGTGGTTCGAATGGAATGCTCTTCAAGATCCGTTCCAACCCTGACAATTCTGTGATTCAGAGTATAGCATCTGGGATGTTGTTCTGAGCTGCTTTCTAACAGATGTAGGAAAATCCAATGAATCGTAACAGCAATGGAGAAATGAAGAGCTGGAAGAAAAAAGATGAGAGTGAGAGAAAGGGAAGAGAAATGAAGAGAAAAATCGCGTACCAACTAGAGTGAATAACTTGTAACTATTATTTTATTCATGCCAATTATTTGTCTCCCTTCTCTCATGCGTCTGCCCCTGTTTACCTTGTTCGTACTTTGCTCCTAAGCATTTTCATAATACATTTTGGAAGCAGTCTTTGATGCAAGATTGTGATCATCTCCACAGTTGTATGATGTGATTAAATCAGCAGAAACCTTCTCCTGTTGCTGTGTCTGGTGGCAGAGCTAAAGGAAGAGGTGGAAAGACTTAGAAACATAAGGGGGAGCGAAAAGGAAATTGACTGGTGGAGTCACACCCTTTCGGCTCCTAAGAAAGCCCAGGAGGAGGTGGTTAAGCCCAACCCCTCCTGCCATCAGGCAGACGGAATGGACCGTATTAATGGGGAAGAATGGAAACGGGTGCCTGGTAGAGGCAAAACCCCCCCCTCTCGACCCCT
>VWZO01010843.1:0-28577 GCA_013396975.1 Bucco capensis
GCATAGTTCTGATATTCCAACAGGCAAGAGTCACTTTAGGTACACCTGAACAAGTGATAGGACAAGAGCAAATGGCTTCAAGTTGCACCAGAGGAGGTTTAGATTAGATATTAGGAAGAATTTCTTCACCCAGAAGGTTCTCGGGCATTGGCCCAGGCTGCCCAGGAGGGTGATGGAATCACCAACCCTGGAAGTGTTAAAAAAAAAAAATAAATATGTAGATATGGTGCTTGTGGACATGGTTTAGTGGTGAGCATGGGAGTGTTGGGTGGATGGTTGGACTTGATCTCAGAGGTCTCTTCCAACCATAACTATTCTGTGATTCTATGAAATGAGCCTAGAGAAATCCAGCTACATGAGGGATAACCAAAGGTGTCACAGGAAAGGCTGAACTGTGGAGCAGTTCTGGGGGCAGGGGGGCATGCTGCAGTGCCTGCCCATAGCCATCAAAAAGAGGAGCCACACTGGGGACCAGAAAACACCAATTAGGACACCTAACACCAAGAACTTTCTGAGCAGTGTATTGCACCCGGAATGAGAAATAGAAGGGAAAAGATAGACACCACCTACCCCATGCACACCAGCCTGCTCCCACCAGCTTTACTGGTTTCTCACCCCCCCTCCAGTCTCCTTCAGGGCCCAATGTGGATGAATGAACACCTTCACCATGGATGCCATCCTTTACAGGATCCTGGTAGTGCCTTCCCTCACCACAGCACCCCATTACTCAGGAGGAGCACCACAAGGAGGTGGTGGCAGGTCCTTCTGCCCAGGGGAAATGTCCTTTCATTATAGGGAGACGGGTCTCCCCAGCCCCAGCCAGTAAATGGCCATGGCATCTCTGCTTTTTCCATTTCCTCCATCTATAAGGAGCTCTCTTTTCTGAGCTCCCTAACTCCTGCTGGCTCCTCCTAGTCATTATGTGCCTGCAGGCTCCTGGAGCTTAACCCCCAATTAGGGTGAAGAACCAAAGGAGATTTCCCATAACAGCTACCTAGCACCTCCTGAAATTACTGAGAAATTGCAGCAATCAGTCCCCCTGCCAAGCCAGCAGTCATTACCAAAATCAGAGGTTTCATGTTCCTGCTCAGGTGCCTCCTGCCTCCCTCCCCAGAGAGAGGGAGGTCGAAAGAAAAGGAAAAAGGAAAAGGGAAAAGGAAGCACCTTTGTGGTTTCTCTCCAAACTGAAGCATGTTCCAGCAAGACAACACCAGAAGTTTCTCTCCTCCCCCCATGTCTCTGACAAAGCAGCCAGCAAGGCTCCCCTTGGAGCTGGGGAGTTTCTCTCTGAGTCTGCCCCACACCTTCTCCCATGGTAAATCCACAGAGCTTGAGAAAATAAATCAGAACCTTTCCATTTTTCCTGGGCAGGTGGATTGTCTGGGAGAAGGCTACTAGCCTGATATGTGTGTCCCTCTCCACCCTTCGCAGCAATCTCCCTTCTCTCCTACCACCCTTGCTGTCCCTTTCCACCCCTCAAACCTAACCATCAAGTCCCCTGCATGAAGAGAAAGACCAGCTCTGTGTAGAGGTAGACAAACAGGATGAGAAGGGCTCAGGCTGGCCTGCTGCGGTAGGTCCTGCAAGGCTTCCTCTGCCACCACTTCACCAGGCACAAGGGACACAGCATCTTCATGTGACAGCAGCAGCAGCAGGGACCTGGGTAAACCCAGGCACCCAAGACTCAAGGGGTAGGGATATCACCTCTCCCTCCAAAGTCACATCTACTTGAATCTAGTCAGGGCTTCAGCTCTTCATCCTAAGGCACCCATTGTCTGGAGACCCTCTGGTGAACCTACCACTCATCCTTCAAAGCCTTGCCAATCTCACAGGACAATAGCATTTCAGGTGCTGCTCCTGCTTTGTTCAAACACTTCATTATGGATTAGCCAGCAACAGGTTTGCTCTAGGTCTGCTTATATTTGAGTGGGAAAGAAAAAGGGATTTATAAACAAAAATATATCAAACTCTTCCCTTCAGGGCCCAGTGGAGCTGAGGCTGCAAGACCAGCATTGGCCTGAGGTGAAAGAGCCTTGGGCTCTGCCAAAGGCAGCAGCTCTGCTCCTGCCTAGGAGGGATGGAGAGCTGTCACTGTCACTGAGCCCTTACCACCTAGGTTCCAGGTGCCTCTAGGCTCTGCAGCAAGACCTTGCAGCCTTTACAGCTGCTGGTGTGTCTGCACTAAGTGGGGCAGCCCATTCAGAATCCAGCATGTGCAAAAGGGGAGATGGGAATCATTCAGCTGAGATATCAGCCCTTATCTCCCTTTCTTTGGGAACAGCAAGCTAGGATCATTCACCTGCAGTAGTAACTCACTTCTGGAATGACTGATCCAAGAGGCACAGCCAGAGACCAGCAGCTCTCCACTGGGACTTCAGCTGGACAACAGGTTACTTGTTGTTCAGCAGCCAGCAGTAGCAGTTAACCTAAGAAAGTGCAGCTGGAAGCAACATCACTGCTTATAGGCTCTGCAAGTGTGGACTCTACTGAGCTGCAGTAGGGTTTGTACCTGCTGGATTCCCAAGTCCATCTCACAGGAGGCAAAGGTGATTCAGTCAACTCCCACAGCAGCTGCAGCACTGGAATGCCTATGGTTTGGTTTGGTTTGGGGGGGGGGGTCTGTATGACAAAATGCTGGTCTGACACAGGGCAGGTTCAGATTGGATGGTAGGAAAAATTCTTCACTGAAGGGGTTGTTAAACATTGGCCCAGGCTGCCCAAGTCAGTGGTGGAGTCATCATCCCTGAAGGGGTTAAAACTTGTATAGATAAGATACTTAGGAACACGGTTTAGTGGGATGGGGCTAATAGGTTGATGGTTGGACTTGATGATCTTAGAGATCTCTTCCAACATTAATGATTCTGTTTCCTTCACTGCTCTCTAGCTTTTGAGGTTAATAACTGCAACTGAGCCTTCAAAGCCCTGCCATATCCCCAAAGGCAAAACAACAGAGAATTTCCAGGGGGAACAGAGTGCTCAAAAGAAGCATCAGAGAACTTTCAGCCCTCAGATTTCCAGAGTTCATGCCCATTATCTGCAGGCAGCATCCCAACTACACAGGGATGCAAACCTCAACGTGGGACTCTGCTTTGCTGAAGCTCCAGGGAAGGCACAAGAAGGGATGTCATTACAGCAGTCAGACACCTCTGTTTCCTGCACCTAAAAGCAGTTAAAACTTGAAGATCCTCACTTTTATGTGAAAGCAACTTGGCTTAGGTACAACACGGACAACCAGGAAGGATTTTTGAGCAACAGGATTAAGGGAACTAGGGTTTGTTAGTGTGGAGAAGAGGAGACTCAGGGGAGACCTTATCTCTCTCTACAACTCCCTGACAGGAGGTTGGAGTAAGCTGGGGATAGGTCTCTTCTCCAGGGTTAACAGGGAGAGGACAAGAGGAAATGGTAGCAGTGGCAGCAGGGGAGGTTTAGGTTAGGTAGAAGGAGAAATTTCTTCCCCAAAATGGTTGTTAAAGTCTTGTCCCAGGCTACCCAGGGAGGTGCTGGAGTCACCATGCCTGGAAGAGTTTAAGAAACATTTAGCTGTGGTACTTAGGGCCATGGTTTAGTGGCATGGGGGTGATAGGGATGGCTGGACTTGATGAGCTTAGAGGTCTCTTCCAACCTTGATGATTCTGTGATTCCTTGTATCTCATAGTGGATTGGGTGATGGGGCTGAAGTTCTCATCTTCCTCCCAGCACAGGGGCTGGAGCTGTGTGCTCTGCACAGTCTGGCCTACAGGAGCAGAGGCTGCTCAGCTCCACCACCTTCTAAGGAAGGCATTTTGATAGTAAGGTTTGGTTCAAAGGACAAAACCACTAGCAACAGTAGCATCCCAAAAGAACAGTCCCTCACTGGGCTGCAGGTGATCAGTTACAAATAGGTTCCATGGATTTATTTACTTGTTTTCCCTCCCAAATTGGTGTTCTAATACTCAGGAGCTCCCCAAACAGTGATTTCCCAATAGCAATGCCTCACAGACAGGCAGAAGGCAGGATGGTTTTGCAGTTTGGCAATCAATCAAACACTCCACATAAATCATAGCTTGGAATTTTCTTTCCTTGCTCTGATTGTGTTGTTTTTTTTATAGATGCTCTGGTGAACAGGATTCTTGGGAGAAGATGGGAACAGCCAGCTCACCCCCAGAGGAAAGAAACCATCCTCTTGGGGCCCCTGCCCTTCACCCCCTTTATTCTGTAGTGTTTGCTATACAGGCTCTCTTTTGAGCCAAACTCTTCACAGCGATATTAACAAGAGAAAGGTTAGAAACCCCTGAGCTAGGATCTGCAGAAACATCAGACTTGCAAGCAGTCCATGTTGCCTGGAAAGGGCTCTCCCTGTTTGTGCTGTTTCATTCTAAAGCTTTAAAACCTGAGAAGTGGAAGTATACCAAATCATCTTATCTGCAGTGAGTATCCTCCAGTTGTGGTTGTGAATCACAGTTAGATGAAGGGAAGCTGTGCAGAGTGTAATTTATCAACCAGTGTAGTCCCAGGAAGAGGCACAACCTTACCCAGCACAGTGTAAGGAACATGTAGATGAGGACATCTGCACAAGGAACACGAATTTGCAGCCCCTCAGCTCCTCAAAATCTTCTTGTCCTCTGGTTTCTACAGAGAAGCTAAAGAACTTCCAAGTAGTGCTCTGCACACAAGCCTCTTCTCCTGCTCCTACTGCCACTGCCTTTCAGCCTGGAACCTCCTGCAACCTAGTGTACCTGTGCTCATCAGGTTGTAGCATCTGAACTGTTCTGCCACAGGCAAAGCCTAAGAGAACCTCTGATCCTTAGCCCAGAACCATGCTGAGCATCCCTGGGGACAAGCAGGGAGTGCTGACAACCACAAGAGCTCAGAAATGCTCAGGAGTACCTAAGATCTAATCCTCCCCAGATTTAGAGCCACTCCTCCTGTTGGTGAGCCATCAGTGAAGCATAAAAGCCTTTCTGTTAGCTGCAGCTAAGGCTTGTTTGCCCTCCTTGGTGTTATGGGTCAGTCACATTAGGAGGCTGAGGAGATCCAGACCAGGGCATAGTGGTGGGGAACAGACAGCCACAGCATCACACAGACTAGGCCATGCTCTGATCTGCTGAGGGTCAGTGGGAAGAGACACAGCAAGACACCTGCAATGGGAGAAATTACAAGCAAAAACATTCCAAGCCCCAAGCATTGTTTTTCTCTGTTCCACAACCTGGCAGGTGTTCCCCATCAGTTTCCTATAGGGTAAACACTGTACTTGGGTTGCAATTTGTTGGGTAAACCTTACATTTTCAGCTATAATTACCCCATCAAGGCAGCTAAATGAAGATGACATTTGAAGTGACCTTCAGCTTACAGCTGGAGTAAGCATCCCACAGGAGAGGTGGAGCAGGGAGGGGAGGCAGCATGCCCTTCTCCAAGCAAGAGGTACTGTGAACATGCCAGCCAGATGTTCCTCCAAAATCAGCTGCTTCCAGCAGAGCAGTGTTTCAGTGAGGGCAGCACACACAAAGCCCAGCTGTTGGAGCTCTCTGCCAGGGGCAGGGCCACTGTCAGATGCAGTCAACTTGGTATTTCCTCAAATAGAAGAGCTCAAGATGTCTTTCAGCCTAGGAACTAACACCTCCTGCAAAACCCAGGTGTGTGATGATACCAGCCTGCAGGATGGTCCATGCAGGAGTGGTTACATGCAGTGTCTCTATCCTGGTGTCTCCCTTACAGAGGAATACATTTCTCTCCAATATTTACTTGCCCAATGGCAGAGTTACTATTTTGCCTTGCACTTAGATACCCACTGAGACAACCTGGTACACAGTACCCTTGAAGAAAACAAGCCTCTAGCTCCCTTCCTTCTCATCTCTCTCCCATCCTCTAGCCTTCTCCACCTTACCAAACTCCTGCCTTAGGTGAATCCTTCACTGTAGAGCATCCCCCTGCTTGTCTGCTCCATTCTTCCCAATACTCAGTTTATCCTTCCTATCCCATACTGAGTGCAAAGACCTTTGGTCCCACTCCACCATTTCTCCATCCAGGCTCTCCCCTCCTGCTGTCTCCTCCACCTCTCCACAGACTTGGCAAACTCCTTCACAGCTTTCCCTTCCTCACTGTTTCTTGCCCTCACTTAGCTTCCCAGCTATCCCTTTTAACAACTCCCTTGCCACCCTGCTTCCAGGGCACATGGAGAGACTTGGACAGGAACCTGGCTTCCAGCCTGCACTAAGCTCCTGTCAGAGTTTATGAAGCAAGATTAACACAAAGAGACAAAAAAAATTCCCAGTACTGAGGATGGCATAAAATCCAACCATGTTAGCATTCAGCTTGTTAATTATTCTCCAGATCATCCAGATTTTTTGCTGGAGAATCTCAAGGCATTGCTGAATCTAAACAAATAGGAGCAACAGAGGGAGAGTGGGAAGTCAATACTGCAAACTGACTGCTGCTGCAAATGGATTTTCATTACCATGGGGCAGCCACCAGTGCCCAGAAAGCACCACAACAAGGGGGATGCTTGCTGGCAGTGCTCTGTGCTTGCAGAAGGGACTTGGCCTTCTTTGCAGCAGTAAAGGGCAGCTGAGCTATCGATCAGGGCAAATGCTTGTCACTCCTGGAAGCATCAGGGCTTTTAACAAGCCATGCAAAGACCCTACTGGGATTGTCACGAGTTCACGCTTGGTTTGTGAGGCAATTTGAGGGAGATTTATTGACCTTCCCCCTGCCATCCACAAGGTTTAGAGGGAAGGACAGCTGCCCAACTCAAACTCTCGCCAGGACCTGCCAGAAGAAGCCCCTGGCAGGAGGCTCTGGAAGAAGGAAAGCTTCAATGTGTGAATGGCAGCAGAGATTTTAGCTAGAAAAGCATTGCTGTTCTTCAAGTAGAAGTAAAAGTCACTGCAAAATGCTGCTCCTAAAAGGATCTTTCTCCTTCTCCAGCAAGTAAAACACATTCTCAGGGTCTCCTACACCCACACTGGTCTCACCTGATCATTTCAGGTTGTCACAGTCAAGCTTAGAGTACAGGAAAGTCCTTGCAGATTTCTCTCCCATGCTCCAAAACACCTGCTTTCCTGCTCTAGAGCAAGGAAAAGAGGTGCAGTAGGACAGGGAGGGTTAAAAGAGGAGAGCACAGGGCTTAGTGCTAACCAAAGTTAATCCCTGCCTGCTTACATTAGTGAGCAGCAGGAAGAATGCTTCATAGAGTAGGTCTCACAATTCAACTTTGCTCCCACTGGCCAGTTACAGCATCTTCACCTTCCAGCTCTAAGGGCACCAACTTCATCCTGTTTCCACTGCAAATTAATTCCAATAGGCTTTGAAGGTCTCCAAGTTCCCTACTCACAGTGACTTTGGGTGACAAATAGGAAGCCAGACAGCTCCTGGCTGAGCAGGGCCCCAGCTACCTCAGCAGCCCTTCAGGGGCTCACTGCCTTGTTTAAACATGTTATTTTACATCAGGACATATTGCAGCTTTTGCAGGAGAGGTGACAGTGTCCAAGTGTGTCACAAAACACAGAAGTGAAAAGGGGATATTAAGCTCCTTGCAAGCCACTAGAGAGCTTTTGCCTTTCCAGCGGAGAACTTCAGTTTCTCACTCTATTGCCTTTGTGACAAAGCTGCTTTGGAAGCCCTCCTTAAGCACTTGCCCTTGCCAGTTAGAGGTCAGAGTAACATGTTGGCTAATGCCTCCTAACTCAACTTGTGAAAAATGACAGCCTTTTGGAAGGATGCCCAAGGTAGACTTCACCCAACACCAGCACATTCCCCGACCTAGAAGTCAAGCATTTGAACAATGAACAGCAGGGACAGAATAAAGAAAGGCAGAAGTACATGAACATGAGAATTATCGAATTAAAATGTTAAGCAAACTGGCAGAGTGAGATGGTGGCAGCCACCAAGACAGAAATGAGCAACAAGCACCCCTGTGATTGCATTTAAAATTCAAATCAGCCTATAACTCAGTTATCACGTGTGACCACACATCACAAAAAAGGAGGAACAGCAGTAGGGGAGGGTAAAATATAATCACTTGGGCTATAATCATCAGAATCAAGGAACACTACATCATTCCCAAGGGCTACTGAAGAGCCAGAAGAGACACCTCAAAGCACATCTTCCACGCCAAATTGTTTGACTAGCATTGTCACATTACCAACACATCTTATTTCTATCCAAAATGACTCAAAAAAATAAGTGTGGATATAGCCAGGCAAACAAACTTGGATAAAATGGAGAACAATCTGGAGACTTTCCCAGAGCTCAGATGAGTTTCCATCTTCAACACTGCTGAAAGCCAGTCCATTTGTCATTCCTGGTTTCTTTCCACTTTTATCCCCCTGCTGTCTCTGCAGTATGGATGAGAGCAGAAGAGCAAGTAAGAAAAAAGTCAAACTACTGCTATCTGTGGCTAGTCTTAGTGGAATTTTTACCCTTCTTGCTTGGTAGAATACCTCCATGGATCCCTGAATCTTTGGAGATTAAACAAGAGGCAAAAAATACCCAGAGAGGCTTTCAGTCAGCCTCCTCTTCTAAGCAGAGCTTTAGGAGCTGTCATGAGAACATCATTTTAGCTTGTTGTAGGCCATGGGAACTGTCAGAGCAGAAGACCCACAGAAGCCTTACAGGTGTTGGGCTGTTCTGGACCAGCTCCAGCACAGGGAACAGGTGACACCTCAGACACATACAGCATTTAAGTTCCCAGCTGCAACCTAAGATTGGCCCATGAGCTGTGCACCATGCTCCCAATATAGAGTTTGCAGAGAATAGATGTAACCCATGAGCAGAAACATACTCCAGAGATCCATGAGCACAGGCAGCATGGTTTGCTGGGCTAAGCACTATTGGTAGGGATCAGATGTGCTGCACTGACAGCAATGCCTAACTAGTTCTCAAAAGCCACTTTGAACCAGGTAAGTTTAGAACCAGGCTTCAGGCACTGCCAGGAACCAAGGTGCAGCTTTGCTACTGAGAAGACAACACACAATTTCCACCAGGCAGCAGGACTAGCTCCAATGCTGCTATTAGTTCCCCACTTCCCACCCTACAAGTTCAGCTATAATTGCTGTGAGCACACTGGATCTGCTGCTCATTCAGCTCTTTTACTGCTGAGCAATTTCTCTGGAATCAGAGATCATGTCACAGAGGGATGACCTCTGCAATCTGTGTCTCAGATCTCAATAAGAGCTTGACCTGGCAACTTGGATTGCTTTATTATTTTGCCTTCAACACAAAGTAGTTGCTACATGAGAAACACAGGGTGGACAGTTATCTGATAGCCTCTGACTTGCTGACCTCAGTGAAGGTAGATCTGACTCTCTGCTAGGTCAGAGGGTTGTGTTGCATCAGTGAAATAACTGATGTCAACCCCTAAGAACCACATGGTCCTGCCACAGAACAGCAAAAAGCCACCACACATCAGTAATGTGGGATGAGGAGCATTGTTTAAACAGTCACTTCTACTCAAAAAGTGGTAGAAGCTCCACCTCTTCAAGCCTGGATTTGCTCTCCCCAAGGAAAGCCTCCCTCAATCCCTGGTTCTGCCCTCCAGGAACCAAGACATTTAGCCATCTTTTTTTTTTTTAAAAAAGTCTAGAAGCAGCAGTACTCACATTGGGAGCAGATTCCACTTTTTGAAGACAGAAGGATGAGAAGCAAGGAGCAGACCTTTTCATTTGGAAGTTCAAAAGGCATCTGGTAAATCAGCCCTAGCTACATTACTGTCTGGCAAGTCCATAAGTAATGAGCTGTTCAACCTCTCTAGAAGAGAGATGGCAGCTGAAGAGCTCTTAGCTCAGCTGGAACATCTGGCCAGGAAAGGTCAGTGCTGACAGTATTGTCACCAACACTAATGACTCTCCATCAATGAGCTCACGTCTCTCCCAGGCAGACCCTTCTGCAGCCCACTATCCCACCACAGACTCAAGTCTCCACCAGATATCAGCAGACAACTACAGGAAGAGAATCAGACCTAGGAGGCTCAATAACAAGGGATGTCAGCTTCCCAGAACTTCTCCAGGAGATCACATACGTACCTCCAGGCTTGGCAGTGACAAGGAATTACAAC
This sequence comes from Bucco capensis, assembly GCA_013396975.1. NCBI lineage: Eukaryota > Metazoa > Chordata > Aves > Piciformes > Bucconidae > Bucco > Bucco capensis. The sequence continues at coordinate 10,031 of VWZO01010843.1, forward strand.
TTCATACTTCTCAGGCCAGCAGCAGGGCTTACCAGCAGCAGTCCTTGGGGTACCAGTGGCTGCTCACCAGTTCCTGCATTCCTGACTGCACTGGCCCAGCATCAAGGATTAGATTGGAACTGCAATGTTCCAAGAAGAGTGAGCAGACTCACTCTTCCAGTTTTTCTCCAAAAAAGAGACACTGGGATTTGCATGCAGTAGTTTTATTTTAAGCAGTTATGACCCAGAACAAGCAGCTTTTAAGAAGCTAATTCTATACATCATCTACTAGCTGAGGGTTTAAGGCCAACAGCAATAATTGTATTGACTGGATACACTTATGAAGGACATACCATAGACAGCTTGCTAAAGGAGGTGGGAGCACAGCAGAAGCCTCAGATCTGTTCTTCTGGCCTAGAACTCAGCAAGCATTCCTGAAGGCAGTTACAAATGCCTAAGAGTGGCCCCACCATGTTCCTTAGAAGCTTCTGAGAATTTATTCACCAGGTCCCAATAACAATTCCACTCACTAGCTGAAAGTGATATAAAGCTAAGACCAAACTCTCACCAGGCAGGCCTGTACTCATGGCCTTGTCCTTTACATGAGGGTGGTGGAGTCTCCCTGATGCCCTGCTCCTGCTGTCTCTGCCTCCTCCCCCTGGGAGGGTTCATCCTCATCAGATGTTTCCTCCTCTGAGGTTTCTTCATCCTCCTCCTCCTCACCCAGGCGGAAGAAGGGTCCCACCAGCCAGGACAGAGGTATGTTGTTCTCCAGGTAGTCTAGCAGGCCTTCCATGTACTCCTGGATTACAGCCAAGTTCCTATGGCTCTGGGTCAAGACACTACTGGACAAGTCCTGGAAGGACTTTGCCACTGAGAAAGAAGCATGAAGCTCCTCCATGATTTTAAGAGATTGCTTCACATTATCTTGAAGGCTTGAGGGAAGGCCTTCGATTGCAGACACTATTTTACAACAGGTGATTTGCAGCTGCTGTGTGACACTGTGAGCCATGAGCAGGGCCAGAGACTCCATCTCCTGGGAGGAGGCAGGAAGGACAAGATCAGGAATGAGGTTGTGGGGTTGTTTTTTTAAGAAAAAAAAAACCACAAAACCAAAAATCAAGGGAATGCCCAGAGCCCTTTCTTTTCCCTCCCCAGGGAAGTACCTACCTCTGGCCCTGCAGAGCTTTCTTCTCCACTGTCTTTGGAAAACTTCCTACTCCAGTCCAGCCACATCTGGTGTAGTTTCTTCTGCCCCTCCTCAAGCTTTTGGTTAAATCCTTGCTTAAACACTTCAATCTGTGCAAGTTGAAGATCAGGGTCAAGACAGATCTACTGCTGACCAGCACAGCTCATCATTGCAAAAACAAAGTTGAAACCAAGTCAATAATTTGGTCACTTCCTCCCAGGAGAACTGGGCTCTACCTACCAGTTCAATGATGTGTTGAACATGTGCAAGGGGCTCCTTCATGCCCTGCCAGGTCTGCTTCATTTTGTCAACTGAGTGCTTGTAGGTAGAAGTGCGAAGTTCCTCAGGGAGGGAGCCCAAGCGCACAAAGTACCTCCCATTCTCCTCCTGCCGCTCTGCAGCCAAGGCACCTGCGCCCTCCTCACGTGCTGCCTCTTTGGCTGAGGAAAGCAACAGCATCTCTGAGTGCCTGACCAGAGAGATAACTACCAGAGTTAATAGGGATCAAGAGATCTCGGACTAGAAGCCAGGTAGCCTCCAGCATGGCACTTATTAGCCCCGTCCTAGAGTAGCGGGGTGAGGAATGGAGCTGATCATCCTCAGCTTGGTAATTCTCATTATGAGTAGTCACGTCACAGAATTGTAGCATGTCCCAAAGGACTCACAAGGATCATCAGGTCTGACTCCTGTTTATGCACAGGACAACCCCAAAAATCACACTCTGTGCCTGAGGGCCTTGTCCAAGTGCTTCTGTAATTGTGTCAGGTTTAGTGTCATGACTGCATCCCTGGGGAGCCTGTTCCAGTGCTCCACCACCCTCTGGGTGAAGAACCTTTTCCCAATATCCAACCTAACCCTCCCCTGGCACAGCTTCATGCCATTCCCTTGGGTCCTGTTGCTGGTTACCAGAGAGAAGAGATCAGCTCCTACCACTCTGCTTCCCCTTCTGAGGAAGTTCTAGATCCATGACATACGTGGTTTCCTTACCCAATTCCTCATTTCCAACAGAGGAAGTGTCATAATCTTTTCTCCCCAGCTCAGCCTCTGCTCCACTTATGGCAGTCTGGTCCACCCTGGAGTCCATAAGCATGCCCACACTGCTGGTCACTGCAGATGTGGCAGCCTCCACACTGCTCTGAAGAGTCTCCTTGGAGACATCTATCACCTCGGTCACTTTGCTGCTCACCACATCCTTTGCATCAGCCACTCTGGAAGATATCTGCTCTTTGGTGTAAGAGATAATCTGTGGGAGAGGAGATTTGCATCAGAGAAGGGACTGGGCCATGGAGTACACTACAGATCTGACTTGCACCGAGAAGACAACAGGCAGTGTCTGCCAAGCTGTTATGGTTTGGATGAAATAACAAGACTTGTGGATTGGAAAAGGCTGAANACTTTCTCCTGTAGGAGCTTGTGCTGTGCACCTAGAGGTAATTTTTTTCCTCATGGGAGAGCCTATTTCACTCCCAATGTTAGAAACCCTGCAAGAACTAGGATCCCCTACCAGCCAGGGACAGCACAGGCTTGGATTCTTACCTTTTCCACTGACTTTTGAAGGAGTGGGAGCTTTTCCCCTAGTTTATCCAAACCCTTGGAGGCATAGTCATTTCCTGCAGCAACTGAAAAAGAATAAGGTGTCAAAGTTGGTTTTCTGCAGTTCCATCCCAAGTTCTACCTTCCTGAGTATGTTGCTCTGCAGGGAGCCTAGATGAAAGTCTCCATTCAGATCACTGGACCAGATGTGTTGCAATGCATTTGTAGAGCAACTTGTCTTGGTCTCCTCAGGTCTGTTTGCTTTAACAGCAGCTAAATTCCACTTGCTTATACATGAGATGCCCTCCTGCAGCTTCCTGAGCTCTTGACCAAATCAATGTATAACCACGATGTCTGCTCAAGCTTTAACATCCCAAGGATCCAGAATCACCTAGTAATTGACACAGGGGAGATGCCTTTATCTGACATTTGTCATTAGGAATGGCCCCTCCATCTCTCTCCAGAACTTTAGAGATTCTTCTCAGATGCCACAGTCATGTTCTTCAAGGGCCATGGCACACAGGACCTTTAGATGTAACAGACCTCCAAGAGGAGGCTTTTTCCTGCTGCTATCATGAGTTTGTAAAAATCTAACTATAAGCATCTGCTACCTAATACTTTAGATCTTGCTAGAATAATTTTAGGGAAGCCAGCATCAGAGTCAAGTCCTGGTGCTCCTGAGAGCCTCCATCATGCTACTGGACTAAGACTCAGGGTTTCTTAAGCCTTACTTGTAATCCAAGAGTTGTCCTTTTAGAATGGTGATGGAAACATTTATTTCCACATCCTAAGTCTCCCTCCAGAGCTAGAAGGAGACAGAATCCCTCACAGGCAGGTGCAAACCTGCCCTTCCACAGGGGATTACCATGAGGCTCCAGTGTAGTCAGAACTGGCTGCACACAGCTGGCTGTGGCTTCAGTCACACTCTTCACTCCTTTCTCTGCTGCATCACACACAGATCTGATGTAGGGGTGGCTCTCCTTAGTGGATGCATAAGCTGTGGAAACCATGTCACAGGCAGAGCCGATCAAGGAGGGGTTAGCCACCTGACTTACTGCATCCTAAAGAGCAAAAAACACAAAGATATGACATTCACAAACATGATCCTGAGCTTCCTATGCACTTTTGCCTCAGAAACTCCTGCTCAGGTCACTTAGACTGGTTGAGGAGGCAAGGCCTGTCTTGTAGATTTTAAAGCAAGTGTCCAAACAACTCAGCTGTGAAACAAGCTGTAAAGTACTCACATTTATGGTTGGTCCATCCTAGAAAGGTCTTCCTCCAACATAATCCTACTCCAGGGACAGACAAGTTTGTAGGCAACCTTAATACTCTGTGTCCATACCCATATCCAATTCACTTGGCATAGCCATTTAACAAGCTAAGACCTCAGGAAGCAGCTTCAGCAGATAGGTCCAAGTTGGTGTTAAGTAGACAGAATTCACACTAGTCTGCAAGAAGCATGCTACTGCTCTTGGGAGTAAAGCAAGTGCAGCAGGTATCAGTGCTGCTGAGGCATGGGACCCTTTCCACAGCAGCAATTCCTGCAGCAAGCCAGCATCTTGACTCCACAGAGAAACATCTTTCCCAGCCAAAAATGAGGCTATTTTACTTAGCCTAGTTGCTTACAGAATCTTCAGGCTTAGTCCTTCGTCTGTGCTGTCACCCACCCTTCCAGAGAAGCTACAGGGCTTCCTGAGCAGAGAAACTCCTCCCTTAGCTACCCCCAGCCACCTCCTCATACCTGCACCCAGGAGCACAGTTCAAATGGAGCACCTACCTGATGCTCCTCTTCCTTAACTTCCAGGGAGCTCTTGGCAGCTTCCTCTTTGTCAGGCATAGCAGAGGCCATTGCAGCTGAAGTGCTAGCAGCACCGTGGTTCTAGGAAAAGGAAAAGAGAAAGCCTCTGCAGGCTCACCAGCTGCTATCTCCTTCCTAAAGGGAGCTTCCCTCTGACCTCAATAAAGGGAGAGAGCTTCCTTTACTATCCATTAAGGAAAGACACTCAAAGTGTGTGTCTTCCTAGTATAGGAGGAAAGGATCTGTATTACTTGCAAATCTACCTTAGTATTTGGATTTCACACAGTTTATGAGTCAGAGGAACAAGGAGAACAAAATCTTCCCTCACACGGGAGGGATCATAGTGCTTATTATCAAAATATTTAGAGGAGGTACTGGGTTCCTCCTTTCTCTCCATCAAGGCTTTGAGGATATCTTGTACTACAGAGATAGTAGCAGCTGAATTAGAACAAACAAGCAAGGGCTGAGAAGTTGTCCTACTGCTGCTAGCACATCCCAACCAAAACAAGCTTTTTACTCCAAACCAGCACAAACTGTATTTAACCTTTCAGGAAGGATTACAACCAACCTTATTTAGCTAAAAATAATTCCACACTTAAACCAGGTAAGAAACACCTAAACACAAACCAGAAGTTCCTAGAACAATTAAAGCCCCAACAGCTGAAAATTTTCCCCCTAAAATTGAGAACAGTACCTTTACTGTGCCCTGCTGGAGCTGAGCAGACAACCAACACAAAAACAGCAGACACCACACCACACTCCATCATCCCTCCTCTGCCTTTTTATAGTGGCTGGGGAAGTGGGATGAGGAGGGACCCTCAGTGACTGGCAGCTCTGGGAAGCCAGTGTGTCCTGACCAGTTTGGGGTGGAATGAGGCAAGGATGGGCCCTGCTGTGGCTCGTTAGTTACTCTCTAATCAGGCAGGTACACCTTCCCCTGTGCAGAGGAGCTGCCTTTGGAGGCTGCTGCTCCTGCACAATGAGAGAGTTATTAGACCATGTACCCTCCATGATCTTGCCTCAGGTCACACAGCCTTTAGAAATAACAAGTAGTTGTGATTCTCTTTTTGATGGGGAACAAGAACCAGAAAAGAAAAGCAAGTGCAGTAGGTAAAATCCAGAGAAGGACTTCACACCTATTGTGGGATTCCTAATGCTTTACCTGCCTGTGCTTAGTGTTTGAGGACAGAAGCAGCTGCTCAGCTGCTGCCTGATCTTAGAAGCACAGGAACTCAAGCTTCTTGTCTTAGAGGCCCCCAGAGTGCCTGATCTCTCTACCTCTTCCTGAAAGGCCATCAGGCTGAGGAGCCCATCCATAAAGGACTAATTAGTAGCCAAGTTATACCTCCTCTGCTTGGGTTCAATAAGTCCTCTCAAGGCTGCTCTGACTCGTGTCAGCCCCCCTCAGATAATCCACTGTCCTTCAAACACAACTGCACAGCAACCCACATGCACTTGGAGAATTGCAGCTTCCATTCATTCCTATGCTGGAGGTGGAATTTGGACACCCAGCAGCCTGGGGGAGGGCCAGACACTGTCCTTCCCCCTCAGCAGTGCTTTGCCTCATTGCAAAAAGTCCCTTCTGATTCAGAGGGTCTCAGACCATGCAGGGAACTGCCTCGTGGTGGTGGACACCATTAGTGGGAAGAGTGGTGTCTGAGTCCTACAAGGAGTCTCCCTGTGTGCAATCTAGTGACATCAAAACACAGAAGTCTTGGAAATGTCTCTTATTTCATTTACAGAGGAGCAGTTATACTGAACAAGCCATTCCAGGAGCAGGTAGATTCCCATGGATCTGTGTCTTAGGGCTGCTTTTCTCTGACTTCCCTGGTGGTTAATGTAGAGTGAGTCACACTGTGCTTCTCATCAGAGGGGACACTGCCACAGATCCCTCTCCTCTGGGCCACCTCTTTGCCTGATTTTATTGGCATCTTGAGGCCCTTGGTGTTCTTTTAAACCTGAAATCAAGTGAGCAGTTCATACATGACAGGGGGAAAGGGAGAATGGCTCTTTGACACACCAGGTTAGAGAGAAATAAGTTCCCACAGTGATGGGAACACAGCCAGTGATCAAGGACAGATCGCTGACTGTTATTTGACAGCCATGGAAAGGACTGTTCCAAAAGAGGAAGACTATCTCTCCAGAACGCAGGGATTTGGTGAGATCTTGCAAAAAGGAAGAAGTGGCACTCAGTGGACACTCCCAGCCAACCTGAAGAAGACAGCACTGCCCATACAGTTGATGACTGAGACAGTTACCTGCAGTGCTGTTGGAAAGCTTTGAGTGGGAGTGGGATATGTCAGGTATCAGCTTCCTACCCTGACACTGCAAAGGGTCACTGCTTTACTTCTGTCCATGCAATGCCCAACATTTCAGCAAGCCTGTTCTGGAGTGGGAGTTCAACACTGAAGCTTTGCAGGATGAGGGTTGATGTGATCTTGTTTTGCTTGCAGGAGAACAGGTAAAATGTGTGTGTTACAGCCTGAATCCAAAGCCCAAGCTCCTAGGACAGAGTGTCTGTCACTGCCTTCATTTAAGAAGAAAAGCAGGAGTAAGTGGCACCAGTGGGATCAGAAGGTGGAATCAGCTTGGATCTGCTCTACTGTTACCTGCCAGAGGAATCCAGATCCCAGTGGCAGAGCAGACAGGACTGGCACCCACCCACACATGATAGAAACTAAATTACCTTCCTCCCCTTACAGTATTGATGAGCTTAGTCCCTTACAGCATCCATCAGGATACCATGGCAGCTACAGAGCCTTACCTTAGCAGCCACTTTCCCCAAGCAGGGAGCAGCTCATTCCCCACTCAAACAGAAGAGCAGATGTCCCGTGGCAGCCTTGGTCCCACACCATCCCTTGCAACCCTTCACCCTCATGTGCATGGTGGAGGAGAGTGTGCAGAACCCTGTGGAGACCCTGAATTGGAACACAACCCTTCAAAATCAAAGGCAGGTAATGTCCAATAGCTCCAGGGGATGTTAGGTGTCTTCCCTTCATAGGCATCCAGTAAAGAAAACAAAGGAACCATGTGAGTCCTGGGCAGTGTCCCAAAATCACCTACAGTCTTCCTCTCCAAATATCCCACATTCCCCAACCAAAAGCCCCAACTACCTGACCCAGGGGCTGCCCCAGAAGGAAACTGCTGTTTGCTCAGAGGAAGCCCTCACAAGCTCTCAGCACCAGTGCCGGGATCCCAGGAGTGAAACAAGAAGTTGAGCAGTTTGAGAGTGAAGGTGCACTTGCTACAAGAGACGGCTCAAAGCTTATGGATGGTTCAGGTGGGAGCAGCTGAACACAAGACAATGCTGTCTCTGAGCCATCTTCTTCCTCAGAGTGGTCTGCTGAGACCTTCTCTTGGTGAGACGAGACCATAGGCATTTTCTAGTCCTATTTAGTTCATCATCATCGTGGCTAGGCTTTGCGAACGANAAGGCCAACGTGCAGACAGAAGTGGCTCTGCTTGGCTTACTGTGGAAGATGTGGTGGTCACACCATGTTGTGCTATCATGAATAAGGAGGAGGAGGAAACTGGTAGATGTTGGAATAGAGGTGACCAAAGGCAGGATGGTTTCACATCTCACCATTTTGTTTAACTGCCTTAATCCCCAGAGACATAGAAGGGAGAACCACCAGGAATGAGGTCAGAAAATGGTAAATCACAGGAGTCTGGAAGTCCCTTATGACTGTGGTTGGTTTAATTACCTACTGAGCAAGCCCCATCCCTGGAAGTTTTTAAGGCCAGGATGGCTGGGGCTCTGAGCAAGCTGCTCTAGTGGGATGTGTCCCTCCCCATGACAGGGATGTTGGGACTAGATGAACCTTAATGTCTCTTCCAGCCCTGACAGTTCTGTGATTCTATGATTCCTTTCTTTTGCTACACAGTCTGAGTGTCTTTGTCCTTATAGAAATGAAAATGGGTTAATTTGTTCTTGTCCCCTACAATATCTGATCTCTGTGAAGGCAGTGCTTACCTGGCTCTGGACACACCTACACACCTGAGGATTCCTTGTGCCCACAGCTCACACCTCCTCCCTGCTCTGGGATGGCTACAGATTTGTACTCCTTGTCCCTCATTATGTGTCTAGAGGAGGGATCAGCTCAGTGAAAGCCCTGGCAGCCCTGAGGAGCACACAACCCTGACAGTCCAGGTGGGAACAAGTGACACAACTGCCTTCAGAGTCAAGCCATGCATTTGGGAATGCCTGTAACTGCCAGCTGAGGGAAGGGTTGATGTCTCCAGCTGTGCAGGTAGCCATGCTGGGAGTGCAGCAGAGAGGTATTGCACTGGATGTCAGGGCTGCAGGTCCCCACATGGAGCACAGCCTTACATCTCTGCCAGGGCTTCATAGGCTTCAACTAGTGTCTAAGAGCTGTGTTAGGTCCCTCCTAGAGCTAGTCCTGGAACTAGGAGCCAACTTCAGTGATCTGACTGCTGTGGCAAAGGTCACAGCAGATGTGTCTGCCTACAGTGGCAGCAGTTTCTGCCCTCACCCACCAAGCTGATGGAAACCAGACTAAGATGGTGTGGAGCAGCAAGCCTTGTTGGCAACAATGCTGGCACAGGCAGCCCCAAAGCACAGCTCCTTTCAGCCTTGTCCTTGGCAGAAGGCCCAACAGGACTCCTACTGTCTCAGCCAGATAAAGAATATGGCAGAACAGTGGGCAGCAGGAAAAGCTACACCAGGGAGGAAAACAGACTCCAGCCAGTCCTTTATAAATACAAAAGAGCTATCCTGATGAATCCAAACAACTCCAGTGTAACAGAGATAAAAGCAAATTCTTCCTAATGAAGTGACTGAAAATAAACCTGAAATTTCTTCACGCTTTCTCCCTTGGCTACAAAGCCTGAAAGGGAACCCAGGCAGTCCTTATCTGCCCTGAGGCCACAGTGCTGTGGCAGAGAGGGGGCATGGGTTGTGTATGGGTGCAGGATGTCTTAACCAGAGGGACACAGGGTGGGCAGCTCTGGGCAGAGGAGTGGCCCCACTTTGCTGTTTGCCTGGCAGGTGAAGACCTCCTTGGCCTGCAGAAGGCTTTGAATTCAGGTCTCCTATAACCTGCATTAATTCTTTAGCAGCAACATGTATGTAGCATCACCACTTGTGTTTTTGCATGAGGGTAGTGTGGCAGCTGGGCTTGGAGAGAAGTGACTATGTGCTGAGTATCTGATGAACAAAACCTGAAAGATACCTAGGGAAAAAACTGTTTGACTGGATGAGCCCAAGCAGACTCTGATTTAGTTGCTTTGCTTTCATCAGCAATAGCTGTGGGCATGTGTAAACACAGTTCTTGTTCCTATATAACGTTGTGAGCTGTAAGATTTTGGGTTACTTAAGGGGGACTTCATGTCTAAGTTTCGTAGATTCATAGAATCATTAAGGTTGGAAAAGACCTCCAAGATTATGAAGTCCAACCAATTACCCAACACCCACATGCCAATAAACAATGCTGCCAAGAGCCATGTCTACATATTTTTGTCTACACCAGGGATGGTGACTCTACCACTGCCCTGGGCAGCATGGGCCCACTGCCTAACCACTGTCAGGGAAGAAATTGTTCCTAATATCCAACTTGAGCCTCTCCTGGCACAACTTGAGGCTGTTTCTTCTTGCCCTATCACTGGTCACCTGGGAGAAGAGACCAACATCCACTTTGCTTTGCTCCAGCCTCCTTTCAGGGAGCTGTAGAGAGTGAGAAGGTCTCCCCTGAGCCTCCTCTTTTCCAGATTAAACAACCCCAGTTTGTCTGAGGTGCCACAGTCCTTTGCACACCAGGTTCCAAGTGTCTCTGTACCAGTTACCTACAGATAGATGTCCTGGTGTCCCTAGATTCTGAACATCACGAGTAATTCAGTTGCTCTGGTAATGGACACTAAGTACCAAAGGTCTTAATTTTTGCACTAAATATAAGGCTGTGGCTTCTTAAACTCAGTGGCAGAAAATTGCAAAACAAAACCAAACCAAACCCATTTTTGAGTGGCTCTAGCTGCGCAAATATCACAGCCTCATGCAGTTTTCTGGAGGAGCTTGGGAGGCTGGAAGGCTGCAAAATATGCCTTTTTTAATGGCCAGGAAGTGCTAGCAAGCATGATGCAGGAGGCTGCTCCAGTAAATCTGGAGGTTCTGACATACTGTGTCTCATCAGAACTACCACCATACCAGAGAACATGAGAGCAAGCAGAGTCTAAATCCTGCTCTAGGCTCCCTTGTGTCTTTTCTGCAAAAGAGGAAACAAATCCGCCAAGTACAAGCTGTCCTCCAGCCAAGCCCTGAAGCAGTGGTAAACATCATGTCAGATGATCCATCATCCCAGAATACCCTGAGGAAGGAGCAGTGTCTGTGCTGTTTGCCTTGAGGGCTTGCTTCCACTTTCTGCTTTGGACTGTGACAGCAGTATCCCTGAAATACATCATCCTTCTGCCCAAATGGCTCCCACCACTCACCTCTCACTGCTCCTGACATCCTCAGCTCTAAATGCCACATGTGTAGCAGGGGCAGTGTATCAGGGCTCTTATGGTGTTGAGTAGAGGGGTTAGGGTGAGTACGTGCACCACTCAGCAAAGCTTCTGGTAAGGCTTTGGGTGGTCAGACCAGTAAAGATTTGTTGCCTTGTACAGGGACAGAGAAGTCCTCACTGCCTTGGGCAGTATTCTCTGCCTGAATAAAGTCTCCTGAGGATGTTTACATGAGAAATGGAATTTTGAACCTGTGGAAATGGGAGCTACCACTGCTTCCAAGAGAGCATAAGCCTTCAGAGGACCCCAGACTCTCTCAGGAGGAGGGTTGCTCATGCTGTCCCACACTCATCAGGTGCACCAAGGCAGTGAAGGATCCATCCTGAAAGCCTGCAACTTTCCCATAAAATAAAGAGACATTCATGTTTCTGTTCCTGTGCTGAGCTTGAGCTGCTGTGCAGTAGAAAGTCAAATAGCAGAATCTCCTTCTTGGCTGCCTTTAGCTGCCATGAGAGGAAAGAATGACTGAAGTGAAGGATGCATCCTCCTGATAGCACCTGAACTCCTGTGGAAAACCTTCCCAAAACACACTGATGTCCAAGCAACTACTCCTATCTCCTCGTGCACCCTCCCTTTATCAGTTGTTTTTCACAGCTCTGAGAGCAGAATATTCTGCCAAGTCCTTGACAGAAAAAAGCTTAACACCCAATTTCATGTTAGGAGCCTGCTGCTGTTAGCCACCAAAAGGCATCTCCAAGAACTTTGTGTCACTGGGAGAACACTCTCTACTTGGAAATTGGTGTCCAGATCCTTTGTAGAGTTCCTTTCAGTCTGAGGAAGTTGTGATGAGTGTGATAGGTGTCAGCCCACTGCAGAGTTTAGCACATCTGCTGTGTACAGGCAGGTTTCACTAGCTGGGGAACTGCCCCCAGGGCCTTGGCAGAAGCTGCAGGGCACCTGGGCTGTGAGGAAGGTGGAGACAAACAGTTAAAACCAAAAGGAGACACTGGGAAAATCAAAGCAGAGAGTTTCTGTTGCCTGGGATCATCCATGCTGGTGTGATAGGTTGATGGTTGGACTTGAGGATCTTGGAGGTCTTTTCCAACCATGATAACTCTATGCCAAACTTAGTGTGATCTCACAGGTTACATTTTCCCCTCTTTTATCAGTGGTGAAGGGAAGGGGAAGTAAAAGAGGATAGGAAGAGGTAGGCACAATTGGACACTAGCTGTACCTTTTTCCCATAGTACACACAATTAACATAAAGACTGGAAAAGCTGCTGGTAGTGAACTGGAGGATCCTTTGCTGTCTGATCACTGGTGGTCAAAGGGAAAACCTATGCCAATCCCACAGGCTGGAGTCAGTGCTGCAGAGACAGCATCCAGCCCAGTGCAGGCTGCTAAAGTAGTCAGCAGAGTTGAGAATAGGTCTTCTGGAAGCAGGCTGACCCTGAAGGACTGGACAACACTAGTTGTGGCTGCTGTGCATCTGCTGGGCTGAGTATAACTTTGCATACTTTATGTTGGTGTTAGTTTGGCTAACTCATTAAATGTTTTCATTCCAACCCATGGATCTTCTCTCCTTTTTTTTGGGGGGGGGGGGGGGGGGGGTGGAAATCCCCCTGCTCTGCTGGGGAGGGGTCACTGGGTTATGAAGCACCTACTGTGCTTTAACCCTGGGCATGGGCTAAAGGCAGACACTGGTGAAACTCAACGACACTGGACAAGGGAGGAAAGCATTACAACAGCTCAGATGGTGTAATGGGGTACATGAAACAGGAAGTTCTTTGTATCCACCTTCCTGCCTCCTTCTTCCCCCAAACCTGTTTGTTTTGTTTTCCAAACTGCTCTGCTGCTCACCTAGCCCCCCTCCCCCAGCAAGCTGACACTGGTAACCATGGCAACAAATGTGGTGGGTATGGGGTGGACTAGAATGGCAGCAGCCGAGCCCCGGCCTGGGAAGCCCCGGCACAGCACACCCTGAGCAGCAGCCATACCTGGCAGCCCGAGTTCCAGCACAGACTTCATGGAAGTGGCTTTCATGTGCAAATCACTTGGACAAGAAGAGCCGTGCCTGGCGTGGGGAGCCCTGGGATACTTCATTTCCTATTTAAGCTGGGACAGAAGACGCCATACTTCCTCTTTGCCCCTGCACCCCCACCAAGAGAGAGCAGGAGACAGAGGACTGTCACGTGGTCCTCCACCATCTTGACTCCATGTGGTGTCCTGTACTCTCCATCTGGACTGGAAACTTTTCCTCTTCAATCATCCAACTGCCTGGCTCCATCCATCATCTCAGCTCACCTCATCTCTCTTCCTACCCCAACCAGACTGTATTTCTTGCAGGTTTTAGCAGGGACGGGGGGGGGCAGGAAGATTTCTTACCTATTTCTGTATTTGTACTGTTATGTATATATTTATTGGTTAAAGTTATTCTTTATCACTTTGCCTTGGGTGTGCATGTGTTTTCATTCTACATTTCTTCCTTTATCCTGGGAGGGGGAGGCTATTTTATTTCCTAAAATATTGTCTTGTCAAACCAAGACAGATGGAAGTAAATGCTCTCAAATGCTCTCTCAAATGCTGCTGGCCCAGTGTGGTCCTGTTCTTCACACCTGGCCAAGCTCTGCACCAGGTGGGCCTGTTCCTGGCAATGGTTCTGCTCATGGATTAGAGGATGAGGAAGCCTCTGTGAAGCATTGCAGAAGAGATCCTTCCTGCACAAGGTAAGCCAAACATGCCTGTCCTCAGGGGTGCTGTCAGGGTTATTCTGCCTGTTGGCTCTGAAAGTGTGGCAGAGCTTCTTGTTGGGAAGAGAAGCGGGTTGGGAGTGACCCGAGAACTGTACTAAGCTCTGCTGGAGAAGCCAGCCCCTTTGAGAAGGAGATGGAGTGGTAGTCTGTGAGCTGAGTGTCCCTGCACAGGCAGGGATGGCAAGCCAAGGTTGTCTGTGCATTGGCAGCCAAGTTCTCAGGGCTGTAGGTGGGTGCTTGTCTGTCCCTGTCTGTATCTAAAACCTTCTTGAGGGATGCCTGTTTGATTGGGAGTGGTATGCTGGGATCTTCTTCCTTATAGTCACTGATAGGACCACCTATTGCAAAGGAAAGCCACTACCTAAGATGGGGACAGGGAGAATGCAGGTCCTGCTGAGCTGTGAAAGGCAAAAGTTGAGTGTAAATCCTCTACAGAAGTTACTGTAACCGATCCACCAGGTCCTCCCAGTCTGCTCCAGCTGGTGCTGGAGAAACCAGTGACTCAAAAGCTCAGTCAGTCTGAGAGGGTCCCACCTAACACATGACTCTGTCTTACTGGGCAAGCACTTGCACTTGTTGCAGATGAACCTGTTCCTGTGCTCATCGTTGCACTGATGTTTGAAGACCACAGAGCAACTGTGGAAGAGCAGAGCTCCCCACAAGGCAGAGGAGAGCCTGCAAGAGCAGTGTCCATGACGACAGCTCCTTCCTCTTTCAATCTTTTGACACCAGTCAGAGGGAGACTTCCCAGTTGTCTTGGTTTGACCAGACAGTTTTTTGGGTAAGACCCAGATAAAAGGACCTCCCCCTCCCAGGATAAAGGAATAAATATAGAATGAATACACATGCACACCTGGGGCAAAGTGATAAAGAATAACTTTAACCAATAAATATATATATAAATATATATATAACAGTGCAAATACAGAAACAGGTAAGCAAACTTTCCAGGTCCCTGCACTCCCTGCTCAAGCCAAGCCACAATCTCCTTAACCAGAGAAACAGGGTTTCTCTGTACCAGCACCAGTTTCCAAGTCCTTGGATTTCCTTCCCTCCAGGAGAGGAGGTGTTTGGTCTCTGGTGTGGACACATGCTTGCGCAGGAGCTCAACTTGAGTGTGTGAGTAGAGCTGTCAGGAGGACAAGTTGGGCTCTGCTATCTGTCCAGTCCTGCTCCTTCTCCTGAGACCTAGCTGAACTACACAAAGTGACTGTATGAAATAGGTACTTGTCTCCTGAGAACATGCCACAGATGCCTTCCACCAGCATCCCTTTTAGCTGGACCAGGATTTCCAGGTAGGCCAGAGCACTGAGCAGCTCGTAGCTGAAGCAGGCAATAGTGAGTTACCCATAAGAGACCATCCAAACCCCTCCAAGAGCCTCCTTGGCTCAGAGACTGATGCCTGACTCACTGGGCTTGGTTTCAGTATGGAAAATGGATCTGGAGGAATTGCACTGTGCTAGTGCACAGAGAGGGTTATTACTCTTCAACAGAGTCAAAGCAGTCTGGATGCCCTCTGCTCTACAGCACACTTGCTTGGATTTTACTGGCCTCATTCAGTCATTTCTAGATGGTGTTATCAGGAGGTAACCTAGGCCCAAAAGTTTGAGGAGGGTTCCCACAAAACTGTCAGAAACACCCGTCAGAAATATCATTTGGGGTCTCTTCTGAAAAATTGCTGGAGTTTGCAATCTATACAGAGCATGGTAGAATAGGCTCTAGCAGCCCATTTCAAAAAACAGTGCTTTAGACAATCTCCTCAGCAGTTTGTTAGATGGTTTATGTGTCCTTTCCAACTCCAGAGGAAATAATACTCCTAATGATTGTGTCAGATACAAAATCATTTCACAGCCTTTTTTGTCTGCAAGCTTTCCAACTGCAATAAATCATGTGCCCTTCTCTGCAGCTGAAGGAATCCAAACTCCATAGACATCTTGGCTAGCAAAACAGGGATAGGATGGACACCAGGACCATCTCTTTCTGCATTAGTTCCAGCCAATGCTTTGTTTGCTTTAGCAAGTCAGGTGCTTGCTGAGCTGTGACACTCTCTCATTAGCACAGCTGAGCTCTCTGCGATCCCAGGAGGAGGTGTTAATAATAAGCATGGAGAAGCATAACAAGGAAATCAACACAGACCTGCATGTTTCACTGGTCTGCAAAGTGGACTAGTGTCCTCCAGAGCACTGGTGAAGCTTACCCAGCTGAGGTGAGGAGATAAGCACCCTGACAGTGGAAGCTGTGGCATGGTACACCATGCTGTGTCTTTTGGGGTTGTCTTGTGCGTAGACAGGAGTTGGGCTTGATGATCCTTGTGGGTCCTTGCAACTCTGGGTATCCTATGATTCTATGATAGCTGAAGAAACATTGAGAGAGTTGGAGTTCTTCAGCCTGAAGAAGAAAAGGCTCCAGGGAGATGACTTTGCAGCCTTACAGTACTTAAAAGGCCTGTCAGAAAGATGGGAAGAGACTTTTTAGCAGGACCTGTTGTGACAGGACAAGGGGTGATGGGTTTAAACTAAAAGAGGGGGATTTAGACTAGAAATGTTTTATGCTGAGGGTGGTGAGACTCTGTCCCAAGTCGCCCAGAGAGGTAGTAGATGTCCCATCCCTGGAACCATTCCAGGTCTGGTTTATTGACCAACCTGCTCTTGTTGCAGATGTCCATGCCTGGCTGCAGGGAGGTTGGACTAGATGACCTTTAAAGGTCCCTTCCTACCCAACCCAGTCTGTGATTCCATGACAGATATCCCTTCAAGCAGAGAAGCAATTTGCACATCTGATGTATTGGGAGAATGTTTTAACAAGTGAACTGTGGGAGTTAGTAAGCTCCCTGCAAATATTCCTGTGCTCAGGATAATTGTCCTTGTGGACATAATCACACCTGAACAATTTTATCAGTTCACCAGGAAAAGCTTTCCAGCTAGTGACATCCTTGGGGACAGCAGAGATGAAGCAGAGCAGAGAAGACACAAGTGCCATTGTGCCTTCTACCCAGCAACACACCAGTGAGAGTTTCAGTTCTTTGCTTTTAAGGATGGAGTATCCTACAAGGGAAGTGGCAAACTTATTTGACACTTCTCCTTTGAAATGGTTGGTTTGTCTCTAACAAAACCATTGCCACGCAGCCTGGAGTTACTTGAAATACCCAGAAACAGCCAGTAAATATTCTCATTTCCAGGAGTCTTTTGAAACTCCCTGTTGAAGTTTCACTGGGGTTGAAGAGGGGGGAAGTCCCAGAAATGGCCGTTTAAGAAAAACCCCTTGAAGTGAGCAGAGGATAATGAATCTTCAGTGCTCAATGCAGTTAGAGACCAGGCATACATAACATGCACTGCTGGATCAACCTTCCTAGGTTGGCTGCATTCATCTCATTTTTTTTGTTCTGAATAATAGAAAACACCACTCCCAACAGTTGTAGAAAGCAAGCTAAGGCCAACAGCTCTCCAGCATCAAGGTTTGGGCCTCAGTATTCTGTAGAGCACCTGAATGGGGTGGTAGACTCCTCTTCTGCTCCTCCTCACTTGCAGGTGCTCCCTTGTGTTCCAGCTCCTTGCATGTGCTTTTCCAGGCTGGAGTAGAGCTCTTCCATGTGCAGAAGAGGACTCATCCAAGTCTG
The DNA here is from genome assembly GCA_013396975.1 of Bucco capensis. Lineage (NCBI taxonomy): Eukaryota > Metazoa > Chordata > Aves > Piciformes > Bucconidae > Bucco > Bucco capensis. Next base: position 27,355 of record VWZO01010843.1, read on the forward strand.
CATGAGTGTGTGTCCCTCAGCCACATGTTGTCCCCAGACACTGGGGCTGATGATACAGGTTTTCATCTCATGATTAATGGCAGATCCTGGCTGGAATTTGTACACTCTCTGTGCAATTCCCTGGTATCTGCTAGGCTCTGAGCTCCTGCCAGGAGCTTTCCATCACTTAGGATACTTACACTGCCTTTTTCTTATTCAGTTGCCTATTTTTCCCACATTTTCTAAGAATTTAATTACCTTTGAAACCTCTTCCCTGCTCTGTAAGATCTGATTGAAACTGAGCTGATGGATTCAGAAACTACAGGGCAGGGACAATTTAAGAACCCAGAGGAGATAGTTACACTGCAGTGTGAAATAATATATAATCCATTTGAGTTTCATTTATCCACTGTTCTTACAACATTTCCCTATATGTTAACAGATGTCAATCTGAGATATTTATTCCCATCCTCTATGTCCCTGTTTTCTTTGAACTGGCTGAAGTATCTGGTACCACTTAGGAGATGTTTCTCCTCAAGACCTGCCAGGGTCCCCATGCCAGGCAGAGCAGCAGCCCCAGCTCACCACCTTTTCAGTGTGTCTACTGAGTGAAAAATGCAATTCCAATAACAAGCAAAAGGTCAGAACCCAGAAAGCAGGTGATTAAATTTAGATTTTTGCAGGTAGGTATTTAATTTCTTAATTGCTAAATGTGTACCTGGACTCCTGGACTTTGTAGAAGTAAGTGGGCAACTCAAGTGTAATGATCTTCTTTGGAACATCTTCATCTTCCACCTGTAATGTTTCCACTGCACTGTCCTTTGTCTAAGCCTTGGGACTTACTTTTCCTGTTCTCCTGGTACAAGACATGATAAGGCCCCATAAGGTCCCTCTTCCTGGGCTTAGTGATCATGAATTGGTTAAATTCTCAATTCTTAGTGAAGAGAGGAGTTAGCAGAACCTCAGCCTTGGATTTCCAGAGGGCAGACTTTGGGCTATTCAGAACACTGGTTGAGAGAGTCCCTTGGGATATAGTCCTGAAAGATAAAGGGGTCCAGGAAGGCTGGGCTCTCTTCAAAGAAGCAAATCTTAAAGGCCCAGGAGAGAGCTATCCCCATGTGTCTAAGACTAAAGGGCAGGGGAAATGGCCAGCCTGGTTAAACAGGGAGCTTTTGATGGGACTTAGGAAGAAAAGGAGGGTTTATCACCTCTGGAAAAAGGGCCAGGCAACTCAGGAGGAGTAC
>VWZO01010844.1:0-58026 GCA_013396975.1 Bucco capensis
CCTTTCTTCCTTCTGTTTTGATACATTCCTGTCTTCCTTCTTACTTTCTCAACAAAAAAATCTTCTATGTAAGTGTGACACTTGTCCTAAAGAAATCTCTCAATATTTTTCAGTCTTCTCTCATTTTCCTGAGTCCTCTGATTAGAGATATGTGTCTAAATCTGCATGAAGACTTAGGTTCCTAGATTAGGAATAAAATTAAACTTTGGTAATTAATTTAGACTACAGTGTGATACTAAAACCAGAATATGAAACAGAAAATTTGGTGAAAGAGAGAGACTGGGGCACCTTTTCTCTCCCTCTGCTTTTCCTTTATTGTTTTGCCACTTCAGAGCTGTTCACTTCAGTGTCTTCACTGAAATGAATCAAACTGTGACAAATCATAGAATCATAGAATGGTTAGGGTTGGAAGGGACCTCTGGAGGTCATCAAGTCCAACCCCCCTGCANGATAATACTTAGTAACATCAGAGACTGATAGAAGTGTCTGAGTATGAGCGATAAAAAAAAGCAACTGTGAATACTATAGTAGAGTTCTATAGTAGAGTTGCTCTACTCAGCAGGTAACTACTGGACTTGAGAGTACCACACTCACAGCTCCCAGATGACTCACGACCAAAGGAGAGAAATCTGAAGGAAAATGTAAGAATACATGCTGGAATAAAAAAAAATCTAAAAAAAGGAATAAAAATTATTTTCTTTGTTTTTCTGAAGCCTTTCTTCCTTCTGTTTTGATACATTCCTGTCTTCCTTCTTACTTTCTCAACAAAAAAATCTTCTATGTAAGTGTGACACTTGTCCTAAAGAAATCTCTCAATATTTTTCAGTCTTCTCTCATTTTCCTGAGTCCTCTGATTAGAGATATGTGTCTAAATCTGCATGAAGACTTAGGTTCCTAGATTAGGAATAAAATTAAACTTTGGTAATTAATTTAGACTACAGTGTGATACTAAAACCAGGATATGAAACAGAAAATTTGGTGAAAGAGAGAGACTGGGGCACCTTTTCTCTCCCTCTGCTTTTCCTTTATTGTTTTGCCACTTCAGAGCTGTTCACTTCAGTGTCTTCACTGAAATGAATCAAACTGTGACAAATCATAGAATCATAGAATGGTTAGGATTGGCAGGGACCTCTGGAGGTCATCTAGTCCAACCCCCCTGCACTGGGCAGGGACATCCCCAACTAGATCAGGTTGCCCAGAGCCCTGTCAAGCCTCGCCTTGAATGCCTCCAGGGATGGGGCCTCAACCACCTCCCTGGGCAACCTGTTCCAGTGTTCCACCACCCTTGTGGTGAGGAACTTCTTTCTAATGTCCAGTTTAAATCTACTCCTCTCCAATTTAAAACCATTGCCCCTTGTCCTTTCAAATGTGACAAATGTATCTGTGCTAATTGGCCCTTAATGTCTATAGATTTGGAAAAGATGTAGTCTACAAGAACATTTAACTGTGATGTTCTTGGCCTGCAGGTCAAAGAAACAAACTTGATTTATCATGTGAGCTGTGAAAGACCATGTCTGCAATATTCAATGAACTAATGCTTGTTTAACTTTTCTGAGATTACAACTCAAATAATAGATAGCTTGTTTTATGAAAACTCTTGTCTTCTGTGCACATGGATGTCTCTGACATTTTCAGAAGATTAACTAGTCATTATTGTTCAATTCAGATTATCCAACCATGTTTTTACCAATCTAGTTGTCCTAACTAGACACTATGCGTTAAAGTAAATGTAAAACTAATAGCAGGACACTTTATGGTCACCTTGTGAGTTGTATTAGACCTCAAGCCAGAGATCAGACAGAGAAGACAATATATATGACAAAACAGCATCTGTCAAGTCCTTTCCAGCTATGCATATGGCAGCCAATGGTAAACTGCTCATGTAAAGTTGTGATCAGGTTCTTACTTCAGCTTTCTCCTTCCATAAATAGTTTAAGGTAGATCCCACTGTGGGACATAATCTATGCACACTGTCTATAAAACTGTAAAGTTTGATACATTTGGAATTGTGAATATTCATAATACTTTTGGTGTTAGCATTTTAATATGAATTGAACAAATGGCTCTTTTTCTGTCTATCTACACCGTTTCACAACTTCTTTCTTTTTTTTCCTTCTCCTCTCTCATCTATCAAAAACGTCATTGATGTTATGAAATTCATCACTACATTGCTGGATTACTGGATGAATGGCTCTGTCATTGAATTGGCAACCCCAACTAGAGCTGTAGGTTCTGTAGACCATCAGGGTCCAAAGTGGGGTAAGTGTGCCTGCTGGGGGCATGCAAGGTGATCCACGTGGGTGCAAGGAGAAAGTATTAGAACTACAGTAGAAGATGATGTAATATATAAACATACCTGTTTTGAGAATGTGTTCTCAAAATTCTTTTACTGGTAAGGGTGGATAATCAGAAAAACTTAGAGATCACTGTTGTAGACTATAGCACATTGAAGGCCACAGAACTGAATTAATGAAAAGTCAGGCCTCAAATTAATCCACATGCTTTCCTATTGTGTCTGATTGCATACAGCATATATCCTTGCTGTCAGGTGATAAACTACTACTCTGATTGGCTCTGACAGATACTATTTCAGAAACTTGGCACTAAAATATCATAAGGAAAAAAAAAACCCAACCAAAAAACACCACCACAGAAATAATCCATCCTATTTGTAATAATAATCCATCCATGACTATTTGTACCAAAGAATAATAAAACAATTCTAGAAAGTCACAGAATGGTTTGGATTGGAAGGGACCTTAAAGATCATCTAGTTCCAACCCCTGTGACATGAGCAGGGTTTTGATGCTGATATTTTTTGTGTAAACTCTAAATAAGATTTTAAAAAAGATGAATATATAAGATTTTTGTGTACAGTTAGTTAATACAATTACAATTTTATATAGTTAAGCAATTAGGAATTAAATGCTTTGTGACTTCTTCAGTTACTCTGATTTTTTTTTAATGACACCAAATTCCTTTTAAGCTAGTGACAACTGCAAAAACATTCCATGTCACCTTAAGGGAACTGCTTCATTGAAGTGATGTAGGAGTTTGCAAAAGAGTAGAAAAAGGTAACAACAGAAGTACCTACCGAAGCTAGGATGAGAAAAGGATGCTCTATTTTTCTAAATTAGTTTTTAGAAACTTAATAAGCAGTTCAGAATACTTAACTACTAGTTAATTCTAGGACAGTATTAGAAAAAATGTTTACAAAATCTCATTAAAAAATCTCAATGTAGATTTTTTCCCCCTTTTCCTAAATATTGAATATTTATCTCCTAGACACAACTTTTTCTGTAAGTTTCAGTAGGAGCAGTAAACTTAACTTACCCAGGAAAAAAACAGTTATCTTTGTTGTCGTTAAATTTATTTTGCAGTATAATATATTCTGCCACTTACCTTTTTATGAACAACTTGCTTTTAAAGTGTCCACACATAATTTGGCATAATTTTTATGCAGTTCAGCACAATATGATTCAATTGTCAGTCTTTGCTCTATGGAGAGGATCTTAGACTGAAACATAATTACCACTAATCCCTAGAGTGTGTCATCTTTCCAGGTCAAGGATAAAACCATTGACATAATAAGCAAAAAAACCTGAATGAATTACCAGAATTTCCCTTTAAGCTTTATGTGCCTAAACAGGCAATAATATCTTAAACTGTGGTGCATTTTTATCTCTGAATTGCAAATTCTAAATGTATCAGAAGTTGCAATTATTTGTACATAATTTTTAATTTAAATAGGAATACTATGAAATTGAAACACAATTATGAAAAGAATAATAGGAAAAAAACCCAAACAAAACCTCATTATGCATTACTAACAATGGAATAAAAATGCAAGTTCTATTAGGTCTGTACAGCTTCTAGAAAAAATTTTAACCAAGGAGAAAAAGAGTAGAACTATAAACAGTGTTCCAGTCACTGATAACATTACAGCATACTGTGTTGGTGTCAAAGAACAGGCAAAAGCTAAAGCAGCTTGTGATGATTCATTTGCACTAATGCCAGATATATACAGCATATCCACCTGTATCTATAATTCACTATATCTAAGTTACTTGATGAGATTCTCTTGACAGTCACTGGATGCAAACCATGTCTCTTGGAATGTTATTTATATACTCTGTTTTGGATTTCTGTATTGTGACACATTTTGCTGCAGAAGGGCCACCTATTTGTCTACAAGGATACAGTTCAGGGACTGGATAAGCCATAGTAATCTCTTTTTTACTTTTATTGTTGATTGTAAAGAAGATATTGTAATATATATATAAACAAATTAAAAATATAAAAGCAATAAAAATATCTGGACTTAAATTTTCAAACCATACAGATTTTGATATCCAGTAGTTTAGATTTATTTGCCCTGCTCATAAATGTATTCTCTAAACCCATTCAAAAGGTCAATCATTCAATTATGTACTGCCCAGAATTTTTTGTTGTTGTTGTTGTTATATTATGGTTCTGTGAGAAAGCATTAGATACATTCACAGTGAAAATATTGTAAGAATGGTATCAGATATTTTTATTGAGTGTGTGCTTACCTGTCCCTCATTTTTGAACTACAAATAGAAATAGAGATAATGTTAAGCTACAAATAGTAATTTTTGCTACTTTGCATATTCAGTAGATCTTTTCAGTACAGAGAAAAACCACTACTATTGATTAGAGAAAGTGTAGGGCTGCTCAGTCATTTTACCAAAGGTTTTTGTAAGTAGGTAATGAGCTCATCTTATACATGATTTTCCATCTGTCTCAGGTGTTCTCTTTCTAACGGGTCTTTTCTTCCCATCAATGTCACCAGCAATCAAAACTTTACACATATTCCATTTTATTTTTCCGCTCACTGTTTCAGATACTGACTTTTAAACACCTCTTTATATACTCTTTGGGATAGCTGAGAGTTTAATGTTCTCATCACAGCCTGGTCCATGACAATTCACATCATTCTTGCTAATGAGGGAAGCTAATCTGATCCTCAGTAGATGTAATGTTAAACATTCAATCTCCTAATTCAAAATTCTGCGGGCAAGCAGGGAAAGAGAATTAAGCAACTCTGCCGCTAAATTCCTCCACTGACACCCTTATAGTTTGATCAGGCAAGCTGGAACATTTGATATATAAGCAGCCAGAGCCCATGAAAGGTCACTGAAAAACATCGTTCAGTTAAAGCTAATTTGTGTAACTTGAAATCACAGACACACTGGACCTTAATAAATGCACATTTCAAGATCTCAGTCCTATATGTAAGAGGATACAAGATTGGCAAGGATTTCAAATATGAGGACAGAAGTATATATTTTAGCAGTTTGTTAAGATTCCTGGGCTGTTATTGGCACATTTCAGAATGAAACAAGGACTGCTCCAAAGTGAAGAGAAATTTTATTTCTGTTGCACATAACTGAACATTAAACAAAATGCTTGCTTTCAGTGAGCAGGCTCACTTCAGATTAACAGCTAATAAATATGAGGATTTCAACCAGTTCTTCTGGAAATTGAAGAAAACACTGAATGCCTAAAAACATTTAAGTACATTTCTAGGTCCTGTCCTCTGAAAGAGCTGAACATTGAAACTACAGCTTCCAATTATTATCTGATCTATGTTAATAGATGGTAGCTCCTATTCATTGGTCTTCAAAGTGCTGAGACATGGTAGCAGAAACATAATGAGAGAATTTTAGTCCTAAAGAAGTTATAAGTTAAATAGAATGAGACAGAGAAAAAAGACAGAGAAAAGAAAAAAAATCATGAGGCCAGGAGTTTATAATTGTGAACCACAGAACCACAGTCTCCTAATTCCCAGGTTAAATCTTAGAATATTATAAAATTTCTAGTTGAAACAATCACACCTGAGAAGTAGAAAGGGCAGTATTTGGAAAGATTGATTGTCAAACAGGGCTCCTTGGACAGGAATGAGGAATTAAAAATAGAGATACAGTGAGAGAGAAATAAAAGAAGATGATGGAGGAATTGAAACATTAATCATCTGAAAAGCGACCACATTTCTCATCTTAGACCTCACTACTAATGAGATTTTTGAATACGCTCCCTACCTCCAATTTTTCCCTTACCCTCAGTGAACTTTACTGCATAGCTAGTGTTCAGAACACTGAACATTGAACAGTATAAGAACATTGTTATGTTGAAAGACTAACATGGTAACATTATGTTAAGTAGTTATTAATGGTAAAACTACTTCAGAAATTAGATTTTCTACAAATTTAGTGTTTAGTAGGATTAAGCATTAGGTATTACATAAGCCTGAATGCAGAGAGAACAGCAATTTTCTTCTCAATAGCAGAATCAGAATTACTTTCTCTGTGCAGTTAAAAAAAATCTTTTACATATTGTGTGGGCAATTTGGTATTCCTATAACTTGTGTTAGCTGTATGTCTTAGAAAACTTGCCAAGTAATGAGATACTAGCATTTGCAAGAGTAGTTGGATACCTGGCAATCTGCATATGTTTGAAGAATGCTATCATTCTGCTGTGTTTGTAGGTCTCTGATGTATGCAAAAGACTGATTATAGTTTGGCATAGGTCCTGGTGGCTTAACCAGGGGGACATTTCCCTTAATCTCACCTGACAGTGAAGTTGCAAATGAGCCATAATATTTGAGTCTTAGCAACAGTGGTTTGTAATCAGTGATTCCAATTATAAGATGAGGGAATACTAATTGACTACCAGATGTCAGAGCAAATGGACAGGACAAAGATATTAACTTTCTGTCTTGACCCTCAAAAATGGAATAGAACAGATACAGGTAAAATTTCCTCTCTTTTGGAAATAGGAAAATAAGATTAAAATGGCCTTTCCTGTTTGATTAAGATTAGATTATAATCTAGTTCATCTAAAGAAACAGTTGGGAGAGACTAAATATAACCGTGGTAGATCAAGAAACAATATACAAATTTCTTCATCAACTAACAGATGCGTAGAAGCTCTTTACTTGTATTTTTAATACAGTAGTTTTACACACATACACTCACATTCCTCTGGAGAGAAAAAAAACCCACAACATAAATATGTCAATAAGTAATTAAACAGAAATAGGTTATACCACTAAGAATTTTCAAAATAACTGACTCCAAAATACTGGAGTCAAAAATACTCATTTTCTTTCCACTATCCATTTTTATTACCATCAATGGATGCCTGTTTGGTTACCTAAATCACTTACGTTTTCTGTTTTTTGCTTCTGAAACCATCTCAAATTATTTTCTAAATGAGTCATTTTGACTGATATCAAGTTGTGTGTTTACATTGTTGTATTTCCTCAGAGGATTTTTATTTTCCACTTCTTCTGATAGGATAGTCTCCTGCACAAGGTTCCAAATACTTTTCCCATGATACACAAAGTGTATATATCTTCCATCAAACAGTAAGTCAAAAAATGCCTCCTGGATATGTAACTCTTATAGAGAAATTCAGCCTACTAAGAGCAGAACTTTTAGTTACCCCACATAGCAGGGGGGTTGGAACTAGATGATCTTTAAGGTCCCTTCCAACCTGGCCATTCTATGATTCCAACAAATACAACTCCCCAAAATAATGCTTCTCCTTATTGACATATTCTCATTCCTCTCTTCTGGCTGGCATCCTTTCACAGAAGCCACCCCTGTAGTCCTTGATGGTATCAAACCCTTACCATGTAAACCCAATAGAGTGGCCTACTCTATCAAAGAGATTACTCAGTGAAGAAGATGGATAGTTATTATCATTAAAATACTGGCTCTGTATGCGTAAGAAGAAGGTATATAATGAATTGAAAACAGAGATCATTCCACAACCTAGTATCAGAAAATTCTGAATAGAGGATAAAATGGAATTAATCTCAATAACTAAAGTAAGCTTAGACTTACTTCTAGGTAGAAAAGTAATTGAAAAAATGTCTTCCTTTATCTTTTCATATTATTTGTTATAACACGTAGCGTTTAATAGTTAAAAACTGTATTTTTTAGATATGGTAAATTCTCAATAGCGAATGAAGAATCAGCATGAGCAAAACAGCTGCTCTGTCCATTAAACTATTACTGTTGCTATTTTATTCTTTCTAATGAGATGAATATTTTCTTAGTCACAATTTGCAAACCAGAGTTCTAGAAGCCTCAGGGTTCAGCTAACACATAGTATAATCCTTTCATTTAAAATGGAGATTGCCCAACTGAGAGGTAATGCAGTAAACATTTATAAAAATATTACTGCTCAAACTTCTATGAAATATAGATGAATCTGGATCAAAGCCAGCCATGTAAACTAACTTCTCTAGAGTTTTAAGAGGTCAGGAACAACTGTTCAAGTTTTTGTTATGCACTCAGGAAATAATTACTAGATTTGCATCTTTGTTTTTATTCCCTTTTATCTCAAGCTGGTTCTAGAGGTACTGGTTGTCCAGTATATAGGAGGTAAGATGGTAATGGAGAGAAAGGATTAAGAAATAGGAATTAGAGGTAGGAAAACTCATAAAGAAGAATGAGATAATTTCTTATTGAAATACTTAAATAAATGTGATCAAATTATGTATCTAAGAAAATGTAGCTTTATTTTTGGAGAGTACAAGTTTCACTGGCTTTCAACTATGTCAACAGCTTTCTTGAGTGATTCAGCATTTTGAAAGCCAAAATATATTTAGTTACTTAAATGTAGATTTATATACAGGCTTTTGGGCACAGCCTACAAAAACCAGATTTTGTAAGAAATCATTAATTTCTATCTCTGGTCTTTGCAATTAACATTCTTTTTAATCCCATATTTCTTACATTACTATTTCACAAATTGTACATAACTGGGGCTAGTATTGAACTAATTCTACCTATCTTTAGGAAACTGACTAAAATGCCTAAATGAGATCATACATACTTATTTAAATGAGAAAAGGAAAAGCTTGGTTTTTTTACATGTTAATAATGAAGACTTACAGAGAAAATGTAAAATGTAGAACAAAATGAGAGACTGTAACTGGTTTTATTCTTCTGTTTCTTCTTCCCAATCATATCTAAACCAAATAATACATTCAGCATGTGCTGCTGTGAATATCAGAGAAGCCCATGAGTGCTATTCTAAGCTGGCAAGCCTTTCTTATTTATCTATGTATACAGGTTCAAATAACTCAGATTCCCAGTTCACTCATGGGGTCTGGCCCCTTAATTACACAAATCCCATAAATGTTCATTCATTCCAAAGCTGATAATTGGAATGATTTAACTTGTTTCCTCTGAAAGAAAACATGGATGTAGCCATATCATGGTTCAAACCAATCTCACAAAAAGCCTTTGGTGGCCTTCTTCCTCATTATATCTTCCAAAATCTTGTGGGCTTTGCAAAGTCACACGTTCCACCATTTCCTTATGTCAAAATCAAAGGGATGCAATGCAACAACTCAGTATTACTTTACAAAAAATCACCCCCTTTTGTGGGTCGTTACGTAGTCCACACTGTTTCAAACAGTTAGAAAATGGGGGGGGGGGAGGGAAGTCACTTCATAGACACATTTTGAGGATGCAAGGAATGAAGGACGGGAAATGGAAGATGAGGAATCAAGGTTTAAGTGTACCATTATGAAAGGTAACACAACATTCAAGGGAAGTCTGGTCCTATATCTGATCATTAACTCATTCTCAACATTTGGCCTGAAGACTGCTTACTTATTCTAACTGATGTACTTAACATCAGAATTATGGTTCAAACATACATGGCAAATTAATTGTTTGTATCTAGAGGCCCTAAAGCTGGTGGATGGTGATCCCTTAGGATGTTTGCAAATCTCATCAAACGCTTCCCGTGCCTCCATCTTACAGGGTAAGAGAAGAACAGAATAGTAGATTATGATGGGTTTTTTTACCCTGTTACAGTACAGCATTATTGTATACAAGTGTTATGTCATGGTAAAGACTGGAGACTAGCCCTGGGAAGAGCAGTAGACAATGCATATATAATTAATGCTGCATAAATCAAGGACACATTTGACATGATAGGTTAGTATGAATGTGAGGTAGGGAGATGTACTTTTCACTGCAGTTACCTTGTGCCTTAGTACACAAAGGCATGATAGATCATGTCGTGTTAATCATGGAGACTTACAGATGCATGCTTTGCCCTACGACGCAGTGATATAATTTTTAGTATGTAACCTAAAACTTTTTTGAATTAGTTGATAGATTCTTAACAAGGTACCAATGCACAATAAAAAGGTTGTTGAACAGTTGCCAATAACCTGATTGTTGCTCAACACACTGATTTCACAGATATTCTGGAATAGACACAGAACATTCCAGATATTTACAATTCTACTGACTTAATTCACTGTATTCCTGCTTCCTCCATCACCACTGAGCATAGAACTTTGTGCAGCCATGACATGTTTCCACAGCAGAGGGTTAATTACCAGAGTACAAAATTGTCTTACCAGTTATGAACGATTGGACAGATATGAGGTTACTCTGCTATTATGCAAAATTATTTCGTCCACTAAGTCCTCAGGCAAACATTCATTCCCATTATCTTGCATACAGGTGATGCTCTTAGGTTTCTCTTGGCAAGGCTATGAACATTGCTGGCCCATTTTTCAGTTCTTCCTCATGTTGCTGTTCTCCTTTGTGAACATACATACACTCCCACCACCAGCAACCGTGCTTATATTTAAGAATGTGTTTTTCTGGCTAGATAATTCCCAGTCTCAGATCTTTCACTGTCAGGGCTCCAGCATTCTTTTGTGGCTACTTTATCCTGATCAAAAGTATGACACTGTGAGTGGATCCTTAGCTCATACAGAAAGCAGGTTGTGAGACAGATGCTTTGAGACTATTAAAATATGGGGCAAGATTGTGAACTTGAACACAGGTAATCTCTAGATCATTTGTGATGCTTAAGTGTACATTCATTAACTTTCTCTGTTTCATACCATTCTAATGAGCTCAGTCCAATCAGATTTTGCTGTAGAAACAGCTAACCTTAATGCATATGGGTGCAATCCCATTTGTACCATCTGGCCTGGATCAATCCCAAACACTGATCTGTGGTTCTGTGTTATTTAACAGCATAGATGAGGTCATCAGGGACAACACACTCTTCCCCATGGATTATGTAATTTGATTTCAAATGGACTCTAGAAGAGAGGTTGGTGCTGGTCTCTTCTCACAGGTAATTAGTGATAGAATATGAGGGAGTGGCTTCAAGCTGCAACAGGGTAGGTTTAGACTTGATATTAGGAAAAAATTCTTCACAGAAAGAGTAGTCAAACACTGGAATAGGATGCCTGGAGAGGTGGTTGAGTCACCATCCCTGGATGTGTTTAAGGATTGTTTAACTATGGTGTTGGGGGATGTAGTTTAAGGGTGAACTTCGTAGAGTAAGGTTAATGGTCCCAAGGGTCTTTTCCAACCTGAATGGTTCTATGATTCTATGACTAGAGGAAAGAGAAGTAGGCCTGTGCAGGTATTCACCTTCTAAAACAGAGGAATGATGTCATTTGATGATACTGTATAGACTGGAAAAATATTCACAACCTAGACTATTGATATTTGGCAGACATACAGGAATCCAATTGAAGTGATACTCTTGGGTAGCTCAAGTATCCTGTTCAAACTATGAGATGTTGAATTACGGACTAAACTGGAGTGCAGATGTAAACCTTTGAATACAACAAGTATTCTGTACAGGAACAGAATATTCCTCTGTGTGTTTTTCCTGTGTGCGTTAAAAGCATATAATCTATTATTAAAAAGAAATTGAAACCCAGATCATTGTGAGAGAAAATCATAAAGTATCAAAAGACTGTATCCACAGTCTTTTTTACATAGCCCTCCTTGGTTATATGAATTTCCCTTCTGGTTCTGGAGTGTTTTTCCTTTTTTTGTACCTCCTTAAATCTCCTCCCATCCAGTTCTCCCAGATTTATCAGACTCAAATCAAGTGGTAGTGATGTAGACAAAACAAAACATGACATAAAGTGAAGAGAATTGCTTCAATTTCTACTCCAAAATTAAAGATTTGACCCATCTCAACAAATCTTGGTCTGTATTATCTTCCTTCTCTCCAAGTTGCATTTTCACAGTCTGCCAACTAGAGGATTTATCATGTCATACAGTCTTGCCTTCATGCCTAAGAGGGTATAGAATTAAGCTTCTGATCAATGCAATGAAACAACTGTCTCTAGATACTTCTTCGCAGTAGCAATGTTTATCACTGACCCTTTACAAGTTACAATCCTGCAATTAACTGTATAAATTAAATTTATAGCACGAGGTGCATTGACAGCTTTGGAACATGCTGGTCAAAAGAGCTGAGGTCAGGAGAAAAAGTGGTTTTAATAACCTGTAATGGTAAGGATCAGCATCTCAGTATGCAGTTGAGAGCTGTCTATAGGAGCTGTTCCGAGAGGGCCTAAGCTATTTCTTCTACCTTCCAGTAACAGCTCTGCTTTATCCCAGGAAGTTTACAAGTGTGATTTCCAGTACTAATAAGAATATCTCTTTCTTAGTCCTTCAGCCATTGATTACTGGTGAGAAAGAACAGCAAAAACAATCTCATCCAAGAAAAAGGATCCAATGATTACATTCCTTGAATAACAGTTAAGAAGGGAACATTTTATTTCTAGCAGCATAGGACTAATAATTCTTATGTTTGTCCAAAAAATGTCTCCCTTTGACACAAAGGGTTTTTGTTGCCCACATTCTGTGTCTATCAGGTCATTGTTCCTGGTTGGCCAGTGGCCATTGGCAGCTCCCACTGGGCACCAACAGTGACGTCAGCAGTGGGGTGGAGGAATCCAGCCAGCTCCAATGTGCTTCAAACAACACCAAAGAGCCAATATCATCCCAGCACCCTTGAGAGAGACTTGCCCTGTCCTATTTTACATTTTTTGAACTAGAAATGGCAGAAATCTGACATGTTGGGTCGAGTGAATGAGCTGCAGTGGGCAACTGATGCTAATGGATCCTGAAGGCAAACATGATCCTCACAAGAGAATCTGATAAATCTCAGTCTTGGAAGAATAAGGCCTCCTATTCACTCTTTAGTTGGCAAATATATCTTCTCCATCCAGTCCCAGCTGCATAGATAGCAAACAAATTGACTCTGATAACAACCATGGTAGTCCATGACTAATGGGAATGACACGTGTCAGCTCAGTGACTCACTTGGGGGGTTTAGTACTGCCCTGCTTTGCAGGCAAGACTTGTAGAAAATACAAGCATCCTGCAAGTTCCCTGGTTGTGATGGTCATAAGGACAGCAGAATATTTATAACAGCCTCCAACACAGCATAAAAATACTCTGTTTCTCTAGGCTTCTGACCATCTTGATACACTTCCTCCTGGCTCCCTCCAGTTTCTCCCTGTCCCTTTGATCTGGGGAACAAAATCTGGGCACAGCATACCAACTTTACTGTTCTACAGAAAGAGCAGAACATACAAGCACTTCTAATGTAGACTTTGAAAGAATTTTGTTGTCTCTACACATGCTTCAATATTCAAATAGGACAGTGCTGCCTTCTGTGCCACTGTATTGAAGAATTTGAACTATAACTACAAGACCCTAGAAGGTATCACTAGGATTAAACTTGAACTGAAGAAAAAAATATTTTAAATGCAAGGAGATTAAAATTTCTTTTAATATTTTAATTATCATATTCTTAATTCAGTCCCTGTAATATGGTCAATATGATATTTTCCTCTACCATAAGTACACTGGGGAGTAGTCTGGTTCAACATTAATGGAGGCTTACTTATGCAGGTGGAACAGTCTATCTCTACAGGCAAGATACCATCTGTCTGTCTAAAAGCAAGCCCCGTTGTTGGCTGATCCAACAGATTCACTTTTTTTTTTTTTTGGCTCAAAGTGAAGTGACATGAAAGCAGCCATCAAAAATTTGGAAGAGAAAGAAAATAATCCAGTTGATTTAATCCCATTAATATGAAAAATAAAGAACAAAATTTGAATTCTGGGGCAATGAAAACCTTGAAACATAGGTATCTTCCAAATTAATAAGATAATTCAATGCCATTTTAATACTCTGAGGGTAGCTTGACTATTAAAGGTAAACAGTATTTTGTAATTTACAGTCAACAGAATCACATATGTCCATATTTTGCAATACTGTTAGATATTACAGTCAACATTTGTAGGCATCTGAAAAAAGCTCTTATCAACATTTTTGCTTTGCCTCTTCTCATGCATATTACTATTGTTCTCTTACTGTTCATACAAGCATATTCTGTTTTTTTTTCCACTTGCTTTTTCAAAAAACAAGGAAACAAATATATATATCTACAAACATTTGGATACTTACCTAGAGAGATAAGTTATAATATGGTATTATAAAACTATAAAATTATCTCTGTTTATATTGGGAAAAGAGAATAATTTGGTTATTGCTTTGCAGACACATGCATTTCCTATGCAATTGATTGAGTTACATAATAAGACTAACAGGTCAATGTCTTAAATCAAAAGGTAGATTTTACAGCTGGTGTCTGTGACTCTGATCTTTCCAATACATTGATGTGTGACTAAGTATTAATTCCTTCGGACAAATCATTTCAATAACGCTACTTATGCTACAGACCCAGGCCCAAGCTCATAGAATTGGCTTATAAGAAGATGCTTTTACAGCAAAGAGAGGAAATTACCTCTTTTCCCTCATGTTCAAGCAACAAGCTACAGGTAGTTCAGCTTATTCATGACCACTAGCTACAGCACAGTTAATTTTGAAAGCGTGAAGAGTTATTCCAGATTCATAAAGTATATGAGTGTCATATTGCTCTACTTCTATAGTCCTTATGTGTTGCCAAAAGCTAACCCTCATATTAAGTGTTTGCAAGAGACAATAGTTAGTATTTCTGCAAAATTACTTTTCCCTCCAAATAAAGCTGTCTTATATTAAAGCCATAGATAGAACTAAAAGAGCAATATTGCCTTCAAGAGGTGTGTCATGGGTTAGCGGCTGGGACAACCCCTAATCTGGTAACAGACACTCTCTATTATCTCCTTTCTCCTCTCCACCCCCACCCCAGGAAGGGGAAAGGGAATAATAAAGACTATGAGGACTTATGGATTGAAAAAAGTTCCTAAAACTATTTTAATAATAATAATAAGATGAAATATATGCAAATATATCCAGTTATATGCAAAACCTCCTGAGATGCCAGCTATTGGAGAAGAAAAAAAGAGGGATGACTATGAGATACATGGAATGGAATGGAATGGAATGGAATGGAATGGAATGGAATGGAATGGAATGGAATGGAATGGAATGGAATGGAATGGAATGGAATGGAATGGAATGGAATGGAATGGAATACCTAGCTGATCAGTGAAACTTGAACTGTCTGCTCCTCCTTGCAACCCTATCATGGTACACAAGATTTAGCAGTGACCCTGTCTGCATACTGATCCTTGGCAATAAATCTAAAACTTTAGGTCTTATCAGTGCTAGAAGCAGGCACTTGTCTGTAAAAACATGCTGTTTGTTTCAGAAAGTGCAGTTAATTAGAGGAGCTTTATCTGAAAAGAAAATCACTGAACAGAATTGTTGTGTTCTAACCCAAACCAGGAAAAAGTATAAAACAAAAATAGATCAATTATGTTTAGAAAGAAATTTTATAGATTTGAAAAACCCTGATTCATCACAGCTGTAGGGCCAGAGCTTGAAACGTACTATTCATTCACAAACACTTAGCATTTCCTGCCTTTTTGCTTATAACCAATGAGGGAGTGAGTTCCCTGTTCCTTTTCCAGAAAGCCTAGGATCTATGAAAGCACAGGAATTAATATTATTGACATTTTATGCTGGTGTCTGTTTTATAGTGTAGGATGTTGTGATGGAATTACAATAAACTGAAGTGACTTTCTTTCCCCCTTTCCTTAAACAAGCACTCCCCAGAACACCAAAAAGCTTCCATTCTAATTTTTAGAACATCAGAATATCACAGAATCACAGAATGATTAAGGTTGGAAGGGACCATTGGAGGTTGTCTAGTCCAGCCTCCCTGCTCTACTAGGGCTTCCTAGAGCACATCACTCAGGATTGTGTACAGACAGTTTTTGAATGACTCCAGGGAAAGATGTGACATAACCTCTCAGGGCAACGTGTTCCAGTGCGCACAGCAACTCAGATTTTCTGTGTGAGACATTAAAATAAAATTACATCTCGGACAATAACTATTTCCCATGTATTGTGAGCCACTTCTTTCATCTTGCTTTCTAATCCAGAGGGTCTTCCAAGGTTGAAAAACTCCACATAGTCCCATCTTTGTTCCTAAGAAAGAAACTTTGTTTTCATGATCTCTGAGACTTGGCTCAGATTTAGATTTGCTCCCTGCTGCATGCAGGCACTCTGCTTTCTACAAGATATTGCAAATTTGCAGTCTTGCTGTGTCTCTCATCTTCCTTCTCCCTCCCTTGAGAAGCTTCCCCAGCTTGAATGCTCTCACTTCTTCAAGGAATGAGGAATCTGAAGGAGGTCTGAGTTGATGCCATGTGGAGCAGTAAGGACAGCAAACTCAAATTACTTTTATAAACCTGCAACACCATCATCGCTAACAGAATATGACACACAACACATGATAAGCTACAAACTAGTTAATGAAATGATTCTGTCTGACAAAGATACCTTCACTTGTGTCAGACAAAAATTTACTGCTGCAAATAAAAAAGGGGCATAATAAGAACCTTCTTTTAGTTTTTCAACGTAACACTTGGAAATCTAAAAATCTATTAATAAATAAATATGTGAAAATATGTATTAATAGCAATGAAAGAGAAGCAAGGACAAAATCAATTTTTTTGTAAAGAAAGTATACAAATGTAAGGACTACCTGATTATAGAGTACCAGTAGTTTTCATACAACAAAACAATTAGAGGATTAATGAAGACATGAGAGGTTACCGAAAAAGATAAAGCTATGAAGAATCCTACTTTTCAGTTAGTGTTGCCAACTATTGGAACACATTTAGTTAGTAGTCATATAATAACCACTCTTTTTTCTTAAATCTGGGAATATGTGTTTGGAAATATGCTTCTAGAGATATGTTTTTGTGTAAAAACCCCTTATCTTCCCTCTTTCTTACATTTTTGGTTTTATAGTTGCTAAGAAAAATCTCAACATGAGACCACATTTTACCCAAAAGTTTGGAAGAAGAAAAATAGAACCAATGACTGTATGTGTTCGGTGAATTTTTTTGGTTGGGTGGTTAGATTTTTTTTTTTAAATTTTTTTTTTTCCCAATCTAAAGAATTACTGGTCAATTCATTAGTGCTGAATGCTTAATACTGACAGTATAATGAAATATTTCTTGTTATGAATGCATTTTAGACATGTAGCTATGCAAATAATCCTATTAGTAACCCACAATATGTTACAAGTCTTTTCTTGGAAGTATTAATACGTAGCTTTTTTATGGCAGAATGTGAATGCTCTTTATCTTGATTTTATTATCAAGGTTTCAACTGGGCAAAATTTATTGATGTAAATAGAGTAAAAGAATGAATTTAGGAGTTTTTTCACAGCAAAAGGCAACTAACTACTCATAAAAACTCAACTTCCTTATATTACTTATATTAACTAATCTATTAAATTACAAAAGACATCCTGTCCAATACATAAAATTATTCACATTAAAATAATTATATTAGATAACTTCTAGTATGTTAAATAAACTCTTCACAAATTGCATAAGTTTTCCTTATTCTGTGGAAATATGGATGTTAATATTTATAGAGAGTTTATTATTCATGATCATGTTGTTGAATAAATTTTGGACATCAGCATTGACAGCCGTGTTTTCATATTATTCATATGACCAGTTACACTAGATGAATAATGAATGAAAAACAGTCATAATAAGCAATTTGCTGACAACCCTTAGGCTGAAAAGAACTGATTAAAGCTATTTTGGGAATACTGAACTGTAACAAGGATAGTCAGAGAAATCAGGATGAATTTGTGATTGATGCAGGAATGAAAGCTATCTACCATTCATAAAAATTCCTTTTTTGGTGTTGGTTTTGTTTTATTTTGGTTTGGTTTAGTTTGTTTGTTTTGCTTAGTTAGGTTTTTTGGTGGGTTTTTTTGAGAGCTTGACCATTAGCCTTTTAAAATGTTTCAGAAAACAGAAATTGCATTTCCTCATGCTTTGCTTAATTGTTGGATTGGTTTTCATACTCTTCCTCCAATCATCTGTAAAAAAAAACAAAAAAAAACAAACAAGAAAAAAAACCCCAAGGAGCATAAAATATGGAGTTAAGTCCATTATTTTGCAGTTAAAATAAGTGTTTTATCCAGATACTACAGCATTATTATTTAGAGAGTATTACAGAAAGTTATACTTGTTTACATTTACCTAAAGAGGTGTCAGTCCTAGAGGAAACACTGCTAGGCAAGAGAGGACAGGAAAAGGAGGAGGTAGGAAATGCTGTTGGTTTCTGTGGAAAACGGTATCTCTAGTATGACGCTTTGAAAAAATATTGGAGGACAGAGCTCTAAATATATTCAAACTTATCTTTAGATGTCCACTGTTGCAGTGATATATCTATGAGACGATCCACACAAAATTATGAGATAATCCCAAAGAAATGCAATAAGACATTTCCATGGCATCATCAGATTTACACATCCACCCCATCCTCCCACAATATCTTGAAAATTGAGTTTGTTTTTTTATTAAGTTTTGGAGATCTTTGGGTTTTTTAATTTAAAAACAGTGTTCAAACAAGGAAGGGTGAGAAAATAAATGCTAAGTGCAGGGAAAAGATAACCTGTCCAAAAAGCTGGAAGTTTCCTATATCCAGAATATCCAAAACCTACAGGTTTGTTTTTTTAATAACTTCAGTATAGTCTAGATTCAATACTGTAATTTTACAGAAGTTTAGTCCAGTTTAGGTGCTAGAAGGGCTTTGCATGAATCAAATAATTTGCAGGTCAAAACCTTAAGTATAATTGAGCATTTCTCTATCAGTTTCTTTATCATTCAAAATATTAAGGAGGCACTCAAATAAGGAGCAATTGTCATATAGAATTAAATGCATTAATATCTTGGACATATCTGATTATAAAAAGTATCTTGAGGTAATAAAAGATTACTGACATACAAATTTTAGTTTGATCAGCTGGTTTACAGTATGAAAATTTCAGTCTTTTTTTCCATTCTTTTTGACACTGTACACTATGAAATACCCCCCAAAAGTATATTAAATATTTAATAACTAATATTTCTTCACACAAAAATCAATTTGTAAAGATGAGGTTGGGAGAAGACTGGAATTTTATAGTCATTGTAAAGTAAAGCATTTTTCCACAAAGAAATGAAAGTTCCCTTAAAAGTTGTCATGGATCTGAAAAAAAAAAACCCACCAAACCAAAACTGAAACAACACCAAACCACACCTTTGTATTTTATAAGGTACTTCATTTTCCTCATTATAGTGTCTGCTCTTTTTTTCTATATTCACAGATTTACAAGTAAACATACATGGATTATCAGCTGAGATAGTGCTAAACACTAATTACAGTACAGTGCAGGTTTTTTCCGATTCTTTAATTCACATTATGGAATTTGCACTGAAATATCAAAGGTTCTAAAAGCATTTCACATTTTATTTGAGGCAGACCTCACAACAGAGTGTGGCTTTGCAGTGATAAGCTAACTCTGCTGGAGCACATCAATCCCATACAGTAAAACCAATGAAAGGTTTAAACATGTAAGTCAGAGAGATGAAATGCAAGGCATCTAGTACTATGCATGTTAACTACTTTCCAAGAATACTGACCCATGATATACTTGGGTATGTTAAGGAACCACATTTTTCCTTCCTGCTAAAGAATATTGCTTTATACGTGGCTTTGACACAGCTGTTAGTGCTGTGTAGGATGGAAGATTTTGTTGTGTGTATGTAAACACGTAGATATTATAGCTAAAATTTCAAAATAGTATCATTCATTAATGCATCTAGAATATAATTTTAAAGAGAATGAAATACTAAGACTGAAGCAAAAGTTGTGATAAAGTAAAAATTTTGCTATGCTCTCCTAAGCGTAATATGAGCGTAATATTTTTAATTGTTTTTAATTGTTCCATTTTGTATATACACAGATTGCTTGAGGAAGATGCTGCAGTTAAAAGTGTACATTGAAGATATGGCAAATATTCTAATATTTTTACATTTATGAGACATCTATCACATTTAAAGGGAAAGATTGTCTTAATGTACCACCTCCTTTCCTGGTTTTGGTCACTTTGATAGCCTTCTGTCCAGAACAGCAATGAGAACCACAGTGAGGAAATCCGTTACCATGTGCCAATCTGCCTCTGATGAATCTTACAGAAAAGAATCAAATAGACCAGTTCTGGTCTGTGTTCTGGAATATTTTCCTGTCTCTTTTTAACCTTGTTATGGTTACAGTTTGTAACCTAATGGAAGGTGCCAAATGTTAGCATTTTTCCAGTATACATCTCAGCCTTTCTTTCACTGATATACAATTTCCAGAGGATTATAGAAAATAGTCTAAGAAATCTCACACAGGATTTTGTAGGATTGATAGGATTGTGTAGAATGCTTTTGCCTTTAGCCAATATAACCATATCTCTGTCACCCTGTAAAAGACAGAGCTACACCTCCACATCTAACTAAGACTTGATTCATGCTATTCTAAACCATTCTATTAAGAGATTTTGGATGAAGTCTACTTAGAGGGGTAAACAGCACTAGTATTTTGGTTGTCATATCAAAAATCAACTCAACATATAAAGGTCTTCAGTAAAGTTATTTCTGTTCAAGGATTATTGACCTGCTTTTAGTGTCTCAATACAATCTTTCCATTTCAACATGAGTTTGTCATTCAATGGACTGAATCATTCAAATTTTCAAACCAGTACTGCCATTCCCGTCTGTAGCAAATACTTCAGTGTATATATGGAAGCATTTATAGAACCAAACATCTCCGTGTGATCTTAGAACATCAATATTCCCAGTTTCCTAAACATTGTTTCTATTTTTTTCAGAAACTTTCTCTTTTTTAACATCACTACCTACAATTTTCCACTTAAACCCACATGGGAAACATCTGTCACATGACACCTTAAAATACAGAGGATGGACATCCTCTAATTTCAGTAGCAACCAGTTCTTCAAACACTGTACATAGTATTAAAGTAAGGCATTTAAACTCAAGAATCAATCCTTTATTTGAAATTGGGTTGTATCCTGAGTGTGTTTTACCTTTTTACCAATCGATTCTGAAGTTCCTTTCTTAAAATACTTCACAGAGTTTTCATAATTTTCATAATTTTCTGCTGACTTTAGGCTAAGGCTGCATGGACAAATCCAAATTTGAAAGAACAGATTCTACTTCAGTCAAGCTAGGACCCAGATAACTGGTGCAGGGTTTGTTTGTTGCTTTTTTTTCTTTTTTTTTTTTTTAAACAAATAAACCTTGAAGTGTGATGTTGTTTGGTTTTGGGTTGGTTTTATTTTCCAAACACTTCACAAGTAGTGTACTTCAATACCTATATGGAAACTCTCCTCCCAGATTCCTCTTAGCTATGTTTCATTTCTTTGTCTCTGAAGGGTATAGTCTACTCCATTAGTTTTATGTTTTTGCTGTTGTAGGTCTTATTATCTGCATGAGGACATTGCTAGTAAAAGGCTGGCATCTTTGTCTTTAAACATTCACAAGGACTGCACAACTCTTACTTAGTTACTCATTCACAGGAAAGGTATAGCCTCAGAGAGTCTGGAATGACCATGGATTCCATTTTTGTTTACGTGACTCATAACTGTTTTCCTCAGCTAAACATCTTTTTGCTTTCTGGTAGCTGCTGCTGTCAGTGGAAACTCTTGCTAATAATATCCAAAAGGATTATTAGAACAATGCAAGTAGTGGTTCGGTTAGCACACTGTTTAAAAGGCCAGTGATCAGTATAATATAATAATACAATACATATATAATAATATAATACAAAATATAATATATTACAATAATATATAATATAATAATATATATTATAACAATAATAATATATTACAATAATATAATACAAATAATATAATAATAACAATATAATATAATATAATACAAAAGCAAACACAATGAATGTGCATTCTAGTAATTTTTACAACACATGCATAATATGAAGATTCATATTCATGTAGCAGAAGTGTCATCTGCACTGATTGGTGTCTTCTAAAAAGCAACTGGGCAGAAAGGTAGATTCAGACTGATTTAAGTAACTAACTGAGAAAGTGTAATACCTTAAGCTTAGACATCTGATATATCCAAAGTGGACCAGATAGTCTTACATTAAGGTGATATTCAGCATGAAAAAAGAAATGTCTTGGAACCTCAATCCTTATTTTTTTACAGTAGAGGACTCATCTAGCTATGAAGCTATTTATGTCATACTCAACACAATAATTATGTAGTGCAAAATGCATAAAGATAAGAGGAAGTAAAGATCAGAACTGTATCTCTGACCCTTTCAAGGTGAGAGTAAAAACAAGTTACAATTAATTTTTTCCTGATTTCCTTCTCTTATAATGATTTTTCTATTGCGGGCTATACAACCATCTAGACCGATATTGAATCCTACACTGATATACAAGGAAAAAAAACACCAGAACTGAACACAGAATATCATGAACAGTAAGTATTTGAGGCAGGTGCTGCTTACTGCCCTTCAAAATAAAAATATCAATTTTTGATAAAATACTTATGTATCAGTTTATGTCCCTTTCATTTTTCTAATATGAGGTATTTCATCCTGTTTCTACTAACAGTTCATTACTTTAGCACCAGCTGTCACTTTTTGTGGGAAAGTAGTCTTTTCATAGTTTGACCACTGCATACATTCGATTTCAGTGAAGAATTTGTATTTTCAGTATATCATTCTGTATTAAAGAACGAAACAGAAAGCTTTGAATTATTTTAAATAAAAGCCAAAGTAATAGAGAATAGATAAAGAGAATGTGACTAGTGAGAACAAGTACAAGAAAATCTTAATGTAATGAAAGTCAATTTACTGATAAAATTGAAATTTGATTGCTTTGCACTGTATTTCCCAATATGCAAGGATAATAAAATTTGGGAAATAGGCCATATGTTCACCCGCACTATTCTGTACCAGGCAAAAAAGTAGAAAGTAACTAAATTGTTAAGGGTTAGGCCTGTGTCAGCCACTGCACAAATGACAAATGCTCTCTATTAACCCCTCTCCCTGCCCTAAGCGAAGCGAAACAAAATAAGGGAGACACACTTATGGATTAGAAAAGAAAGATAAAACTTTTTAAATGAAAATAATAACAACAGAATTAAATAAATACAAATATATATAAAACTCAATATTGAATCTAATACCCCTCATCCGTGTTATCAGTTAACATCCCCATCACCATTGATGCTGTGGATAGGCACTGGGGAAGTCCTAGAGTGGACTCAGCATTCTATAACTTGATTCAGGAATGCATGGCTTGGGATTGAAGGCCGAAGGACAGTCCTCTTCAGACACTGGTCATTGAAGAATAGAAATTGACCCTAATGATCCCTCAGCTCTATACTGAATATGATATACACGGGATGGAATACCTTGTTGGTCAATTTAGGGACACTTAGGGTTATTTTAAGACTTAACTCTAAAGTAAAATCACTGAATAGAATTAATTCCATTCTACCTCAAATCAGGACATTATATTCAGTGATACATCGATTTTGTGTTGCTAAAGTACAAATATGATCTCAATTTCAATGAACAAATTTTTATCCATTTTGTTATTTGTACATCCCAATGCCCATATTGCACTTGGTGTCAAACCTGTGAAATATCTTCCAACATACATTGCCACCCTTTAATTTCAGCTCACTGAAGAGTTATTTTCTGTGAGGAAGCAACAAAACATTTCCAAAAAGTTTCCGTTTTTCTCCTGAGCTTTATAACGTGTGCCTTCCTGTTGCAGCACAGTCAGCAGGATGTCCAGGTTAATCTGGAACTCTTCTATGGCTTATCCCCTCTCAGAGAAAAGTGGCTACTCTGAAACAGCATCTGATTTTTATTCATGAACTCTACAGAAAAACTTTTTCTTTATTTTTTTTTTAAAGACCTAGACACATAGTGACCTCTTTCTGTTCAGGATGAATCCTGAAATAGCACTTGAGATCTAAATAATTCCGAATCTTATAGTATGGCTTAGATAATTTCTAGATTGTGTTCCTAACTGTCAAAATAGAAGCTTTTAAACAGAAATTAAAAAGATCTATGCACAATTAGGCTTACATTATAGATTAAAATGAAGAACCTGATATTTTGGGTAATTGACATCCAGTCAAATGAGATAAAAAGATACAATATATAGTGAAATTAAATAGCCTGGGGTGGTTGGTTTTTTTCAAGTGAGATTGCTCAGGAGAAATATCTAAAAAACCTATTTGTATCTGCTGTCCCCGAAGTTGTCTAGCAAAAGAAGACGCTTCCATTTTGAAGCCAGGGTCCTATAGGAAATTGGCTACCATTGACTAATATTGCTCAAATCTGTTTGAATAAGCATGTAACCATGAAAAGTAAATATGGTTATGACTAAGATATATCTAAGTCTTTGCAAGTTTTCTCTACAGAAATAAAGACTATAGTCACTTGAGACTACTTCTCAAATTGCATAATGAGCTAGGGTTTATATTGTTTTATTTGTTACTCTAAAAAGGTCAATAAACACTTTTTGGTCAAGAAAAATATTTATATTGTCAGGGGAAATCGAAAAGGATGGAAGCGGCAGGGTGGGGTTTTTCATTTCTTGGTATGAAAAGAATATCAGTGTCATCCACAAAAGTAAAAAAAGTAGAAACTTAAACTACTGTTTAAGTCACTCATTTTGCATATCACAGTGCTGAGCTTGAATTCCTCTTTATTCCTTAGCTGAAAAAAAACCCCCCAAACTTCAGGTAAGACAAACTATCTCTTTTTTGAGTATTATATCCCAGGAATAAACATTACATAAAAAATTATCAAAAAATACCAAACAAAACTCAAACCACCTGATGTATCTCTTTAGAAACTGAATGTTTTTTTAACTAACTGAAATGTAATGCTAATTCTTATATGTGATCTTTTCTCCTCTCTTCTGATTAATTTGGGCTTGGGGAGAAGAGGAGACCATAAGTGATTCCATTGCAATACTATCATTTACAAGGGAACTGAACTACAGCATTTTTTAATACAGGGAAAAGAAAAAGCTGGCATCATGTATCTGATTCAAATAAAACCCACATGATTTGAAATTGGTCAAGTACCTAAGCAGAGACATGTGAAAAGGTGTTCTACAAACAGCATCCATTTAGCACTTTATTGTAAATAGTACAACAGATTTTTTTTTTAATGCATTGTAAATTCAAGAAGTCTAGGGAAAGAAGAGAAGAATGATATTTAATGTAAAAATGTTTAAAATTATTATTTTCTCAGTTTTTGCATTATTACTTTCCTAATTGTCCAGTAACTGGAAAAAGCAATTATTCACACAGATCTATTCAGGGAGCCCAAAGCAGAAAGCAGTGTCTGGGCAGGAAAAAATTTGCTTTCTAGAAAGAAATCCTCTTTACTAGTTAAGCCTCATAACTGTCAGAGAACAGTTCAGTTGAATAAGTTATGGGGTGAGCTAAGAAATAACTCATGAAATGAAGGGCATACAGTGTCTAACACAGATAATGTGTTTCTCTCTGTTTCTCTTTTGATGCTGAAGCTGTGGTGTTAATAAAACCAGAGCCAACTGTATGATTCAATAACAGTGAAAAAACTAAATAGATTAAAACAAACTCAAGACTGCAGAACATAAATGATAACTATTTGTTCTCATATCCTAATGTCCAGGTGAAAATAAGAGATTTTTTTCTTTCCAATTTATGTGAAAGAGAAGTGTGTTAAACATAAAAAAATCAGTCTTTTCTTAATACAGATACTGAAACCTGATCTTTAATCTCTGTGTGATTTAAGGAATTTTAAACAAGAACTTATGCTATTGCAGAGTTTCCATTCCAAAGCTTGATGACAGATTGTACATAAGCAGACTAACCCGTTAAAAAGACACTGAATAAGGTATAATTGACCGGTGTTGTAAGATGAATATTGATTTGCCCTTGAAAGAACTGTAATTAAAAATTGTTTTCATTATGGAAAGTGAGAATATAGAAATTAAACTTCCAGCAATTGTAATCAGATATATAGATGTGGAGAAAATAATGATCTACACCTGCAAATGCAAGTTGTAAAAATACCACTCAATATTGATGTCTAGAGTTTGGAGCAGAATACTGCTGAAACAATCTTATTGATATGAGTGCGACTGTTTTTCTAGTAAGGGCCTGTACCTGCAAGTAAAACTGCATTGCAAGGCTATGTTTACACACCAGTGTATAGCACAGAGCTCTTGGGATCCCAATCTCCTTGTTGTTCAGATAGGATGTCTGATTTAGTGCACCACATCTCTCATCTGGGATATGCATCTGCATTTTTTTTCTGCAGAAAGAAGAAAATGTGAAAATAAGGAAATGTGAAAACTGTGTTCGATGCTCCTATCTTAGAAACAAACAAACAAGCAAGCATAAATCATTCTAGATTTCTAGAATGAGCAGCAATAAACTCTGCTGTTAGATGTTTAGTGGTCAGGGAAAATGAGTAAATGAATAAATTCTGATTGGAATGGTTAGAAAAGCAATCTTTGAGCTCTTTTTCTAAGGTAAGTTTGCAAATAAGGAAACCACAGTTACTTGCTATAAAGCTGGAAAGAATATTGCATATGGAAGTCCTCCAATAGTCTCTTTCTGATACTATTTTTTTTCTGAGCAATTTTGAAACAGCATAGAGCACGAAGGTGCCTACAGTGCCAAAGAAAGCTGACAATAAATGTGACAGACTAGAAGAAGTTGATCAGATACCGCATCAGATCCCCACTCATCTACACTTTCTTTTTTGTGAAAGGACTACTATGTGAAAGGACTACTATGTTCAAATACCAGTATGGAGACATTCTCTGTCAGCTATTTGCAGATAGTCCTTCTTTACTTAAGAAAGATAGTTTCCGATGTCTGTTTTATGATAATACACTGGATGCATGCCCATTCAATTCCTCATGCATATTTCTCACATGATGAATTTTTATTGCAGATTAGAAGTGACAAGAACAGGCTCTCTGCCTTGAAAATGCTCTGTATTCATTTACATACATATAACCCAAAGCCTTTCTTTTGTGAAATCGGCCAGTAAGCTACCACTTGAGTCCCTGTGCTATATATACTTATAACAACATTAACCTGTTTGTTATTATTACTATGCCCTTTGAAAAGCTCTTTTTAATGGTCCTGAAAACAGCCAGGGAGAAAAACTCTGCTCTTGGGCACCTGGTACAAAGTGGTTTGCATTTACACAGCCTACTGATGCAGACTGGTCTGATTCATGCTGTATAGTGTAGGGGGTAAAGTGTGGTTCTGTACTATGCTATAGGCTTACTTTTGCTGCATGCCCAATGTGACTGAAGTACCTTATTTCACTATCTACACCTTTAACCTGCTTTCTGTAAGTTTGGGGATACTCGTAATGCCTCTTTGTAGGAAATACTGTTGCACTGTATCCACAATGCAATGAATATACAGACAAGACATTATGGGAGGGAAAACTGATTTTATTTAGAAGACAAACTTAAAGAAAACTTGATTCACTTATTCCCACTTCCTTGCACTACACAAGCACTAGAATGTATGTGATGCCCAAGAGGTCCACCCAGTGGTCAGGGACCAGGGTAGGAATGTTCACCTCAGTGCTCATGCATATTAGCATGCATCCTCTGCAATGATGTGGAACACAATTATCAAGTCCATTTTGTGTCTCCTGAGTGAGTGACCAAATGATTTCAGATATGTCTTTTTTCCACCCTTTCTGAGGTGGTGGCTTATCTATTGTGGCACACATCTGTGATACAACACTGTCCTTGTCTCCTAATATGGATAGTGTATGAAACTGCATGTAGATGTGCTGGGGAGCTAATGACCTGCAAATCTGAATGCCATTAACACAGGCACCAAAAGACCTTTCCCTGCTGCATGTTTCTGCTGGTGCACCCACACCCAGACATTCCTATTTATTCTCCACTCACACTAATCTAAGTCTTTATGATGCAGTTCTTTAGATCTTTCTAAAACCCCACTGATTTTTAATTTCAGACAGTAGTTCTAAGAGTTATTTAAATCCTTTTGCATCAAACAACCTTGCCAGGTCTCTGTGTGGTTGAGGAACATTCCTGCAAGTGAAAGATGAATAAATAATATGTCTGAAGGCTCTGAAAGAATTGAAATTTTCTTGTCTTGTGCCAAAGATAGTAAGAGGAATGCCTCACAAATCAGTTTGTTTATAGCTGTACCATTGAAGGTGTAGCTTTTTCCTGCATCTGCCTTGACAGGAAACTTTAACAGAAACACAAAATCCTGACTGACACCTAAAAAAAGGGCTGGGGCTTGCCAGAGGCCTGATAAGCATCAGCTTGGTACCTTGTATCAATTGAGCCAGAGTTTGCCAGACACCTAATGTAATGTCAGGTTGGCACCCCCTAGTGAAGCAGCGCCCCAGGGTCTGAATAGGGGTTATGGGTTTGTTCCTGAAACTGTCCACAGTATCCCTGACTAGGCTATGAAAGAGATCCACTAAAATGGCAGTTTGAGTTTGTCTTTGTGACACAAGCAACAGAGAGGACTGCAATCACAACTCTCCCCTTAGGCTGGGATGCCATCTAAGGATGCTTCCATGGATTGAGTGAATTCTCACCCCCCTTTGGTGAGTGTATATTTTAGATACCCTTGAGTGGGACGTTTTCCCCTTTATGAGTGTGTGCACATTTTGGTTGATCTTTCTAGAAAGAATATTACATGATACTTAAGAATTGTTTGTATAGTAGTATATTCCCAACTGCCACAACTGACACTTGGGTACAATCTCAGGCTAGCATATTCATATAAGCTTGATTAGAAAATTATTTTAGTTTTTTGTGACAAATATTTTCAGTTCTAATGACATTTCAAATTTTCAAAAAACTAAATAGAGTGTGTTGCAGTGTATTTAATTTAAACAAACATCAACTGTTAACTAATTAGTGAAAAGTCAAATGTAAAATTTTATTTTTCCTCTTATTCAGCACATGGAACATCTGGTGAGTAACGTGATGAGTATTACTAAAACAAAACAAAACAAACAACAACAAAAACGCAAACCCACATGTTTCCTTGTATCTCATTCTTGCCCTTCATTATTTGTGTATTTTTCATTGAACACAAACCTATATCAAACTCCTTGTTGGCCACAGGGATAAATTTGTTGTCATGTCCCTACTCCTCTTCTTAACCTCCCTTCTAAGCAGTCTTGATAGTACATAAAAAATGCACCACAAATAAATACTAAGAAGTATAGTTAATACTTTACACATTGAAATCAGGAATGAATGTCTCATTAAGCACACGTGTAGGAGTAACACAAAGTATTGCTCTAATATTCTCATTGTGTAGAACAAGAGACAAAGAGCTTCTATTAAGTCCTGAAGAATTAACTGTCACTATGTTAAAATGTTGCATGACCCAGAACTGAGGTTAGTATTGAAATGGGAATGCTGCTTGAGATTGGACATCTGATGTTGTTTACTCATTTGTAATTTAGGTGCAGGGCAGAGATACTGTTCTTTAAATTACACTTTAGATACCACTGATCTCAAGGTAAGAAGTGTAAATGTTAGATGAATTAAGTATAAGAGGCTTGGAATAGATTCCTTACTTTTAATTTCTTGGCATACTTGTCAACCTTCAGTTCACTGCTTACTGAGAATATATTATATAGACTTTGAATTTTGAAAATTTTATAAGGAGTGCAGGAGGTATTGACTTTTCCTGAGACTAAAGGACTTTGCAAGCAGAGAACCCGAACAAAAAATAGTAGAACTGAGTAATTTCCTACCCTTACTTTTGCACCTCTATGATTGTCCCAAAAGGAAAAAATACCTCATGGACCCAACAAGAAAGAAATCAATCAAGAAAAGCAGTGACCCTGAAATTCAGACCTAAGTAACCCCTGCCTGTAGGAAAGGGAGAGGACTCCTAGAACACAGCTTTTTAATGGGGTATCGCTTCCACATTTTTAGTTAAAACCCCACCAAATGAACATGTGAACAACACTAAAAGCAGGCACAAAACAATTCAGGATGAAAAACAAAGAATAGCTAAAAAATAGTCTATTTTCTGGTTGGTTGCTTTAACCACTGTACTATTAGATAAAAGATTCAAGACAATACAGCTTTGCTTCGCCTGTATAATTCAATAGATTTAATCACAACTATTCTGCTTTATGGTGAGTTCAGTTATTACTACATACATTAAGAATGCTCACAAAAAGCCTTTCATCTAAGACTTCTCAGATGCAAAAATGTTCCGTGTGTGAATGCCATAAGGATTAAAGCAAATAAATCATGACAAATGAGGTCATGATTCACGCCATCTCTGAATTTTCTGTATGTTACTGAGTTTTCCTTCACAAAACTGTAGGAAATTACAGAGTAAAACTACTCAAATTTTGATGAATTTTTATATTAGAATGATGCCCACTTTTGAAAATTTGAGTGAAATTATATATGTAATTCTGATGAAACCTAGGTGACAAAATAATTACTTAGGTACATAGACATATAACTACATAAGTATAAAGCCATCAATCTGAAAAATGTAACCAATGAATTCAGTTATTTTTCTATTGACACATTTCATGCTGTTTGAAGAACACAACCAGTAAACTTGCAGGTATTCATTCTTACCATAATCTGGATTTACAATAAACCAAAAGCAAATCAATCGTTCCTCAACCCACCAGTTTTCTTACTGTTCCTTCGAGTCCATTGTGCAAAGGACTGTGGAACATTAAATCTCTTATTTATACTACAGCTTTTGTTACTGAATAACACCATGATCTGTAGCAGACCGTATTATTTCTATCTGCTGTTTTCAAGCAGGTAGGAAATGCAAGGGGAAAAGCCTAAGAGAATGAGTATACCTTTTATATTCTCTGTAACACAGTAAAGCATCTGGAACTGAGTAAAAATATAATACTTACTCTACTTTCAAAACCTGTGTATTTTACTCTGGTCTTCCCTGGGAGCTACTGTAAAATTACAAACAACCTTTCTCATGCAGATGTTTAAAGTCATTTCAGTAAGACTGATTCCACAGTGGGATTCCATTGACATGCACAATATGAACATAAATGGTTCTTTGGGCAAAAAGTTCATAATACTTTTTTATATAATTTTAAAAGGTCTTTCAATAAAATAGTATTACATTGTTTTGATGTCTAAAGAATATCAGTAATGAGGAAGTTGTTCAGTGCAAATTAAAAAAAAAAGCCACTTACTACCATGTTCGAGTGTATGTAGCTCATTCCACATATAATAGAAGGAAAAAACAAGCTTGTGAGGGGTTTAGTGAACAAGCCATATGAGGAGGGGCTGAGGGAGCTGGGCATGTTTAGTTTGGAGAAGAGGAGGCTGAGGGGGGACCTCATTGCCCTCTACAACTACCTGAAAGGAGGTTGTAGAGGGGTGAGTGTTGGCCTCCTCTCCTTAATAACTAATGACAGAACCAGAGGAAATGGTCTGAAGTTCAGACAGGGTGGCGTTAGATTGGATATTAGGAAGAATTTTTTTACAGAAAGAGTGGTGAGACACTGGAACAGCCTTCCCAGGGAGGTGGTTGAGTCACCATCCCTGGAGGTGTTTGAGAAATGTGTAGATGTGGTGCTCCAGGACATGCTCTAGTGAGGGCATGGGTTGTGTGGTTTGTGGGGGTCTTTTTGTTTTGTTTTGTTTTTTTTGTTGTGGTTTTTTTTTTTGGTTGGACTCGGTGATCTAAGAGGTCATTTCCAGCCACGAATGTTCTGTAATTCTGTGAAAAGCCTAAATGACGGAAGGAACAGAAATTCTACTTTGAAATTGGTTGGTAGTTTCCACCTTGACTTTTCTTTATGCAACTTGCATGTATACATATAAGCTTGTTGTTCCATTAGAAGAATTTATCCTATGGACTGTTCTGCTGATGATTGTATGGAAAGAGCCTAGGGAAGAAAAGTGTGACATTTTATCCTATTTTTAGAAATATGTATAATATAATAAAATGCAATACAATGTAGTACAATGAAAGACAATATAATTTATGTAATGCATGTTATACATAAAATTAAAAGATACATAAAATGAGTCTGTATATATGGAATTGCAAAATATTAATGTTTCTGTTAGGATAAACAGTTAGTCCCTGTCCCATCTAGAGTGAACAACTTCTACAACTACATCAGACCACAAGCAGAAATTACTCAAGAGACCTTACTGAATTGAGCTAGCTTGAAAAAGAATTGTTCATACAGAGGAGGAATGGAGCCTAAATATCTTGTTACAGAGGCATCAGCTGAGGACAAAGTTAACATAAGCACTTTGCCTGCCAGTAAAGCCACCTGAAAAAATTTCTATCAGGGCCTCCTCTTTTTATTAGCATGTAACTGTTCCCTTTCATTTGCTTTGAGTCAAGGTTTTGTGTAACCACATTATAAACTGGGTTCTAAAATAATTTGAATTTAGTAATTCTATGGAAAATACCTGCAAAATCTATGTAGTTTAATCTTAGCCTTGAATTTCACAATTTGCAGTTGAGAAGAGCTAACACAGAAGTATAAAAAGATAATGTATTAATGCCATCCAGTGGAGTTGATTTTCAACTAGAAGAAAATGTATTATAGCAGTCAAAATTTATGAGTGAAATCCTCAATTTCTGCCCACATGGTAGTTCCACAATCATTAATATGGATGTATAAATTTTCTAGTATCTACCTGCTAGCATAGTAGTATCAATGGGAACCAGATTAAGCATAAATACTGAACCATGTTTCTATTAATTCAGTTAAGCACACAATATTGAGTTTATGTCAAGATGATGTTTCTGTATCGACTTAAAGTTAACTATGGGAAAACAGTGCAAATCCAACTTAAAATATTCTAGCTCTAGGTTCTGTCCTCCGTTTTTCACAAATGTAAAAACTGGTGAGTTAATTCATATCAGACACACTTTGCATTGTATCAAAAATAGCATTCTTGATCTTACATGAAAGGTTGATTCATTCAGAAAGACACAGAGGTATCAGGGAGTATCCAGAGAAGGACAACAAAGCTAGTTAGGGGTCTGGAAAATAAGTCTTATGAGGAGTGGCTGAGGGAACTGGGGTTGTTTAGTCTGGAGAAGAGGAGGCTCAGGGGAGACCTTCTTGCTCTCTACAACTATCTGAAAAGAAGTTGTAGTGAAATGGGGGTAGGTCTTTTCTCCAGGGTTAACAGTGAGAGGACAAAAGGAAATGGATTCAGGTAGCACCAGGGGAGGTTTATATAGGATATAAGGAGGAATTTCTTCACTGAAGGGGTTAAGTCTTGGAACAGGCTCTCCAGGGAGGTGGTAGAGTCATTGTCCCCGGAGGTTTATAAGAAATATATAGATGTTCTACTTCGGGACATGGCTTAGTGGTATGTTAATGATAGGTATAGATGGACTTAATGATCTTAGAGGTCTCTTCCAAACTTAATGATTCTGTGATCCCACATATATACAGCTGATGTGCAACTTTATGTATCTGAGGTATATGGGTGTTTGTGTCTTTAAGGGTATCTGGTGAAAAGAGTCATAAAGACCTGATCAACACATAATAAGGGAGGTTGTGATAAGAACAAATCTGGTAAATGATACTAATTAGGGATTGGAAAATGTTTATGTTTTTAGTTGAGATATTAAGGAAAGGGAGACAAACACACAGAGATATTAATCTTGACCCATTAACTATACCAAAGAATAACAAGAAACAAACCTGGTCAGTCACACTAATGAATGGACTATCAAGAAACTACAGGCAAATGGGAATTTGCAATAGATGAAGATGCAAACCTAGGGGTCCTGCTGCTGAGGCTTGTATACAT
This sequence comes from Bucco capensis, assembly GCA_013396975.1. NCBI lineage: Eukaryota > Metazoa > Chordata > Aves > Piciformes > Bucconidae > Bucco > Bucco capensis. The sequence goes on from VWZO01010844.1 coordinate 34,014, forward strand.
GTGAGTGAAACTTGGGACCAGGTATTGAAGTCAGACAAGGGGTGAGGATGTCCCTGACTTACAGTGTCATCTTCTGAAGCCAGTGGTGTCTCAGTGGTAGCTACTTGAGTGAGTGGACGTTTTTAACCCCCAGCCACTCAGGCAGGAATACTGTGTGTCCCTAAAATCTAGCTACTGGGGGGACCAGGGTGAGTGAAATGAGTGGGGGGGTTCAGTGTCAGCATCTGCAGTGTCAGCATCTGGAGTATATTACACATCCACAGCCTATATGAATGTTACCAGTATATAAGATTAGATTCTGAGGTCAAAAAATCTGGTCCATTTTTCTTTCAAGAAACACTGCATAAAATCCCACCAAAAAACAGATTCCAAATAGCATGCCAGAAGTCAATATCTTTAACATACTTTTATCCTAATTCTCTACTTAAATTCATTATTAGCTTATAAATGATTTCTTATTTTGCCACTATTGTCTTTTAGCCTGAATAGCTCTTTTTCATCACCAGATTTTACATCCCTTTACTGAAGAAATACAATATAGAGGATATAGAGACTTCTCTATTTATACTATATAAGTGTATCTATCAGTATTTAATCTTCTGGATCAAGTTGGTTTAGTCTAATTTAAATATAAACCAGTTTAATTCCTCAGCTCATCAGAAGTGGAATTTCTCTGTACTTTGCAGTTTTGAAGGGATCTTGCCTGAGCAGTGGTGATCAGAGCTGAAGACAATATTTCTAAGAGAACAGATATATAAATATTTTATTGTGCCAATAAGAAATATATGGGATCGAAGATTGCATCATTCTTTGATCGACTAATACCTTGATTTTACTTCTCCTTCCTTATTCCTGTCTGAGGAGCTCTCACCTTGCTACAGAATTTTTACTGTTAGCTCCAAAGTATGTGATTTTGTACTGCATTATATTGCTTTCAACTCAGTTGCATTACTACTCTCCTCTAGCTGACCCTGTTTATATTTCCTTTATATTGGTGGATCCCAGTTTTGTGTCACCAGCATATTTCTAAATCTTTCCTTGTGAAACTCTACTAGTAACATCCTTCCTTACCAATTGTTTCCTTTTCAGTACAGACTGATTGGTCCAGCTATTCTTAAAAGAATCTCTATCTCCTTCATCTTAATTAATAACATCTCCCCTGGCAATATATCAACTTCTACTGCTGAAGTCCAGATAAAGTAGTTTAGATAAAGCATTGCCTTCATCTGAAGAAAAAAATTAGAAGTTTTCTTAACAAAGAAACATAAGAAGTTAATCTTTTACTTTGATATATCCCTTCTACTTTTTATCTGCTTTCTATTTAATTCACTGTCCTCAATGTCATTAAGTAACTTTTCTTTACAAATTTAGCCATTGCACTTACACCTTCCCTCTTGTTTTAATCATTATGTAACACAGCTAATACATTTTCTGTTTGTCTATAAAAATGAACCAAACATAAGTGTAGATTGTAAATAGTTGTGTGTGATCAGGTTAAAACAAGTTAAAAGAATTTTTATAGCATTGCAAAAGGTTTTTGCATGATGGGAAGATAAAGGGCAAAAGCTTAAAATGGAAAACTCCATTAAAGCACCAATAAAGTCATTGAGGGCTTCAACACTGATTTCAGCAGCTCTGGGATTTTTTAAAGAAAACTGCAATCTAAGATTACTAGGTTTTTCTTCGTAACAAAAATCTCAGGAGAAAAGCTTAGTTTATAAGCATTGGAAGAATTTGCTATTATTAAGCTAAAATGTATCCAGTAGCTTCTCAATTAAAGACAATGTGAACTTTCATTTGTTTTCTTTTTTTCTTTGCAAGTATGAAAATCAATAGTAATAAAAAAAATGATTACATGAGCGTAGGTCCTGAAGGAGCTGATAGGAACTTCTCCTCTCATATCTTATCGCCATGTCTCTCAACACAAAACACAACATTTGATTTACTGAATGTCTAAATAGTCCATAGCATCATAATTGATTTGATTTATCTCATGGCATTTTTCATATGAAAATCATATTATATTACACATCATTTTATGCATGCTTATTCATCATTACTGAATTTGATGGTCATTTCCCCCTTAATTGAAGGATTTCTGAATTCCCACATACATGTGTAAGTGTATATAACTCCCCATATATATATTAATTTATTCATACACACACAGTTTCTCTGTCTTTTTCTTTTTGTGTGTGTCTGTGCACGGACATGCAAATTCCTCCTCTACAAATATGAGTGAAAGGACAAGTAAGCTTGTAATAAATGGTTAAATAAACTCTGTCAGGTTTCAATGAACATCATAAAAATAATAATAAAAAAAAGTCAATAGCTTAATCAGCTCATATCCCTCTAGGCTTGATCTCTATAGAGCATTTTGTAGTGACTTAAACACTTAGCTCAAAGGGTCTCCCTCTTATCCTAACTTAATGGATCTAAAAGTCATTATAATAGAACTTGGTCCAAAAGCATTATTTCACAATCTGTTTCATACTGTGGACCAGAAGGGAAATAATACAACACAGAGGCAAAACAGATCTAGCATCTGCATTTACAATAAAGGAAAAAACATAGAGAGCATTAGATCATTCTAAAATTTTATGTGGAAGAAAGCTGGCCTTAATTTCCTTGGAGAAGACTTATCAAACAATTTATTATCAATATGAAAGGACAAAAATATGCAGTGTCATGGAATTTTTCAGAAAAAAAATCCTAATTACAAAGCTCTACATTAAGTATTATTTTAGGAGGGAATATTTGAATTTTACTTAAAAACCACATAAAAATTCAATATTCATTTCTGCATTAATATAAATGTTGAAAGTTCTCAGTACATTTTTTCTAGTTCTTGTTTGTGTTTTAATAATTTGTTATATCTCTATGGCTATAAATACTCAAATTCCTGCTGTAAATTCTATCAGCTCAGAGACTGGAAAGTATATATCAAATATAGTGTTATTTTGAGCAAAGACTTTGTAGAATAAAGTAATTATCTGAGTTTAATTTCTTTATATTTCCATAAAGAAACCATCCACAAGCCCTCAAAACTTTTACCAAGATTCTAAGAAGTTGATTCTATTCTTCAGTCGCTATGATAAAGTTACCTGATGTAAGGGATGTCAGACCACATTTAAGGTGATTCTGATTTTCCTGTTCGTGAGATATATTAAAAGTTATTTTTTTCATTTTTATTTTTAGTAAGTATCTGTTTTGTAGAGCGACAGATGTAAACCAAATATCTTTTACCAGAATATCTTTAATTGTCTAAAATAATCTGAAAAAGCACAGGAATTAATCTGTTAAGTAAGGTGTCATTTCTACATTTTCACTTCTTAGACTGGAATCATGCTCTGAATAGAAATAAGTGCTAGGAGAATAAAACGAACAGCAGGACAGAACAATTGTTCTGAATGTAGTGATATTTTCATTTTAACTGATTTCTAAAAATATTATTAAAAAAGCAGTTTGCAAGCCACTGTGTGTTAATATTTTCCAAGACCTGTTACCATTAAAATGGACTTCAGGAAGGTTTGGAAATTTTAGCTGGGGTAATAATGTTTTTATTCTGGATAAATAATATTTCTTGTATGTCAGTGGAATATCTCAAGTCTGGGATTTTGGGTTGTGTTGTTTGTGGAGGGTTTTCTTTCCCTTTATTCCATTAACATAAATCATTAGAATGTTAATTTCTTTTCTTAGTCTAACACTTTTTCTTGACACTTGTGGTAGTCAAGATCCAATGAAATATCAATATTCTTATTTTACTTTTATTAAATGCCTATTTATTGTACCCAAATTCAGATAGACAGACATCTATAATCACGTAAGAACAATATCTTACCAAAGCTTGCCTCTTTTTTCTCCCCTCTCCAGCAGTGTTTACAGGAGATAGAAAGAGAGATAGAACACAGATAGATAAATAATAGATTTATAGAGCAATAGATAGAGAGATACATATTACAGTACTTGCAGTGATAAATGAATAATATTATTTCTGACCATGAAAGTGGCATTACACGGTGACCCACTGATCCAAAAGGAATGAAGAGATTTCAATAAATTAGATTTATTATAGAAAACAGCAATGACTTTATATACTGTTTTGTCCTGAATGCATCATGAAGGATTGCACTACAGTATGATTTATCTTGACTAGTTTTATTAACTTTTATTTTTTTACACAATGAGAAAAATAGACTTTTTAACCAAAACTCAAGTCGTATTAGATACAAACACTAAAAACTACCTGAATTTAATCCTGCAGATTGCTTTGGTTTTCTTACACATCGAAGTACCATTTCAGAATAGTATTACTGTTTGATTCTTTGAAAGGAAGCTATTTTGGTGTTATTTATTCTTTTGTTTGATTCCTTTTTTTTTTCCCCAAGAGTGCTTGTAAATAACTTCTCTGCCTCACAGAGAAATAGTATAAATTTTAGTTGTAGTTGTACCCTTTGTAGTCTGATATCAGGTCATTGCTTGCTCTTAATTAACTGAAGATTCTGATAATATCTTTGCTAGGAGAAAATTAAAACATGGGTAAAATTCTTGATACTGTTATTGATTTTAATACATAACAAAAATGCAAAGAGATAATGAGAAGTTAAAGGAGAAAGACAAAATAATACTGGCCAGAACAGTCTGGGACACCTTTAATTAGTAGTATACACACACACGTATATATGCACATATATATAGGTTTTGCCCATAATTTTTCCTTCTGTTTCCATGTGTGACTATTTTTGTGATTTGTTAGTCTGGGTTTTGGTCCTAATATTTCACTCATGCAACACTAGCAACTTTGTGAAAAATGAGCTTATATTAAATGAATGCGATACTCTAAATTTTCCCACTTTTTTCCACAGAAATTGAAAATAATACTTTTAGCTTTTTTGATTTTCTTTGTTTATGTATTGTTTTCTTAATATAAAGTGGATCACATTTAAATAAAGAACTTCATAACTACAAATCTTAGGTGAGTTAAAGACATACATCTGACCAACAGGAAAGAGTGAAAAGTAATTCTGAAAAGTAAAAAGAACATCTGACACATTGTATTATTTGTGGTTGGCAGGGTTTTGGCAGTGGTGGTAGGATGCTGAAGTGGTTACCTCTGTGCAAATAGGCCAAGGGCTGACCTATGTTTGACACAATTCCAGCAAGCTCCATAACTAACCTACCAGGCACAAATAAATCAATCAGCCAAGTGTATGACACTCCTTTGAAAACATATTTAAGGAAAGGCCAAAAATGCCAGACAGAGAGGAGGCGGCAACAGAAAAGACTGAGAAGCAGCAGAAGGAACGCCAAGCAGGAGTGGCTCCACAGTGCTGGAGCAGGTTTACACTCTGCAGCTTGTGGAGGACTCACACCAGAACAGATGGATATTTCCTGAAGCTACTGCAGCACACAGAGAACCTATGCTAAAGCAGAGGAAGAGTGTAAGAAGGAGCAGCAGAGAGAAACCACTATGTAAACAACAGACCTATTTAATCTTCTGATCTGCTTGCTCTGGTAGGACTTCAGAGTGGAAAAGTGGACTTGAATGTGGGGAAGGATAAAATGTTTTATTTTGATCTTTGATTCTCACTACCTGAATCTGTTTTAATTGACAATAAATTAATTTTTCCATGTTGAGGTTTTTTTTTGCCCACAACATAAACAGATAAGAAATTTTCCTGTCTTTACCTTGACACATTACCTTACTCATCATGTTTTCCTCCCCTATCCCATTTAGTAAAAGCAGTGAGCAAGCAGCTGAGTAGGTATTTGGCTGTTAGCCAAGGCTAATGTATCACACATTCAAGGGAAATTTAAAGCAGTAAGTAGGGCGATATATCAGTGCTGAGTGTACAGAATGTCCAGAAGATATTTACAGATGTGTATCAATCTCTGTAACATTATCTTAACAAAATAGTACTATCTTGATCTTTTATTAAAAAAAATTGAAAAATACAAGCTAAACTTAAAGGTTACACATTCCTTACAGTATATACCATAGTGTAGAATATGCACTATGGAAGACTCAACAGGAGGCTTAGTAAAATTCTCACTGTGGTTTCACATTATCAGTGAATTGTGAGAAAACACACAAACAAATATATACTAGAATTTGAGTAGTGAAAAGGTATTTTATTGGAAAACACAAATTAATAACATTGAGATAAAAATTTATGACAGAACCTTTATCATGAAAGGCTTCTCAAATAAAGGTTTGAAGTTTTGAACACAGAATTAAAGAGCTGCATACTGTAAATGGTAGTTGAAAAGTCCTTGGAAAGATGTAAGATGGTAGATGCCAGTTATGCCAGGAGAAATACGGAAGTGATATCTCTGTCCTTATTTTAATAAATCTTCCTATAGCATATTTAATAAAAGTGAGAACAAACATACAACTCTGAGTTCTACAGTTCTTCTGAACCCACATATACTATTTCTCTCATTTTTGACACTCAAACCTGCCAAAAGAGCTTTTAATTTCTTTAAACATTTTTTTAATTAACTATGCAATTTACGGGCATAGAATATTCTATTCAGAGGGAGCATTTTAGAGGATTTTTACTGTATCAAAAAGCAGTTGTATTTACAGAGTGCTTCAGCCTTAACTACAGGGAACTCTCCTAGGTTATTGTTGTAATAAATGCATATACAAACAGAAATAAAAACCTGTCTCTTAGAATTACCATTTACTATGCAGATATTGCTATTAGCTTTCAAAATGCAGTTTAATATAATTGACTAGTGTCCATAAGGAAATAAAATCTAAATGGAATTAAAAAAAATTACCAACTCTTCTAAACAACACTGAAAATACCCTTACAATTTTTCATAGACATCTAAGGAAGAAATTTAAATTAATATACTAGTTTAACCAAATTTCAAGTTTAAACAGTTTGTGTGCACAAATGATTTCACATCTATTTTTGGTATTTGCTTAGATATCATTACAATAATCCAGTTGCAATATAAAATATATCTGTAGTCCTGCTTGGTATTTCTGCTGATACTATTGCAAAAGAGTGTGTTGGTTCCTGTTTTTAAAGCAAAACAAGCTAGGATTTCTAAATCCAGCATAATGCTTTAATTACCAAGTCTAAAGCTTTGGGGAGGGTGGGTGGGAACACATTCTACCTGGGTTTTCACTAACTTGTGAGAAGCATTTAAATTCAAAGTGAGTGAATCTTCACAAAGCAATTTCCTAATGTCCTGGTTTGACCAGAAGCTAGGGTCAAAAGAACAATNAATTCTTTCGGGAGGGGGAAAAAAGTTCAACTACTGAGTCCTTTTCTTTTAAAGAAACAGTGTCCATATCCAAACTCAAAAGTTCAAAAGGGAACATGACGTACACTGTTAAATTTTAATCACTCCAGGACACCTAAATATAACAAGTAGTGGGGAGAAATAGATGCTTTCAAATTACTCTAGAGGATCTTTCTACTCCCTTGATTTAGGTGCGGGAAGTACCTGAAATCACCTCCTTTGTTACCTATATGAAGAAAGAAGAGAGTGCGGATGCTGTGTGGACAAAAAAAAACCCTGAAAACCATGTACTGCTTCACTGTTATAGTAAAGTTACTGACAAATTTAAAAGAGCACTTCTATAGGCCACATAGAACTACATGATGAGAAATTATGTCAATATTCTTAAAATTTCATTCCAATTAATGACCATTTTAAAAAGTATCTTGAATAGCTGTTTTGTTTATAGGGGAAAAAATGGAAACCATGTTTCTAAAGTAGATTATGTGAGAAATAGCTTAATAGGATATCCTGCTGATAAAGTTGCTCTGGAGAGTTGGAACAAGTAAAATAAAGAAAAAATACTACAAAAATAATGAAAAAGTTGTTTTTTTTTTGCATAAAATTATTACCTAAAGGGATTCAGGACAAAAATATGCTTTGGAATTAGAAGGAAAACAGATCCTTTTGAGGTTAGATTAAGGAAACATCAAAAGAAGATATTAAAAGTGTACATTTCAACAATATCACCATGTTTTTCTCCAAAATTTGTGTCTTACTCTAACTGTGTCCATAATATGTATCCATACCTTTCTTTCATCATGGAACATTTTGTCAGTTTTATAAAAGTAGCTGTATATTCACATCCAAATAATGCCAACCACTTGTGAAGAAGCAATGATTACAATAATTATGATTCATTAAAACTCCATGAAGAAAAGAGTGGCAATTAGTGCAAACAGAAAAATCGATGTTATGGGAAAGAATCTGCAAAGCGCAGTATTCATTTTTATATATGAAGGCACTTAATATTCCTGTGGGAACATAACTATAAATGATGAAAGCATACCAACGTCTCTTTATTCAGTCTCTTTGCTTTTCTTTTACTTTTTCTACATAATGTTCAGTTATTCTCTTCCTGGACAAAACTCTTTTCACTTTGTCTATTTAGTAGAAACGCTCTCTGTCATGTAAGTTACTCTTCCACAATGTTGACTTGTAAAACATGAAAGAAATCCTCCCCCTATCTTCTTTCTTTTACTTTTTCAAACAAAGAGTTTGAAAACTAACATCAACCTGAAAAGTTTTGTTCGAAAATACTGATAAGACAAAATTAAAAGATCCACACAACAAAATTCTGTTTCCATTGAAACAAGAGATGTGATGAAAGGCTGCACTGACCAAAAAAAAAAAGAAAAGTAAAGAAAAAAGAGGAAAAGAGAGTAGAAATTGACTAAGAAAAGTAAGACGATGATGGACTACATATTACCCACAGGTCAAGAACTGTCAGATAAGTATTAGCAGCTGAAATGAAGTACAGACAGGCATGAATCCCTCCCAGCAACCACTAGTGCCAAAAGGCATTTTAGAAAGAAAACCACACTAACACTACAGCAGTTACATTTTCCACTGACCTTGACAAAATGCAGTAAGCTATTTGTACTGCCTGCCACACAAGTATTATTTCAGAAAGACACAAAGGATTACTTGTGACTTTTAGTATTACAAACAAACCAAGCAGCAGGAATACTATTGAAGAGTTTCACCACATTAAAATATTTGAAGACCATGTAAAAATTTGTTAGTTTTAGTATGTTATTTGGCACATTCTGCCTTTAACTCCTTCCTATGTCTCACTAATGCTAGGTGCGGAAGGAGGGAAGTAAATTCCAAACACATTACTGCAAAAATATTTACTTTCTGATTAAAATGTAATTAATCCTGCACAAAATTCTGAACATTGAAAACAAATTAAAGTTGTCCCAAAGGAATTAGATCAGACTTTATAGACAAGCTATTGTGCTAATATTTAAATTTTGTTTCAGTCCTCAAACAACAATGGCTGAATTTATATTACGTCATTGCCCTATACTGACCTATTCTGCAGGAGACTGTTCTGCCATGTTAACTACTAGTACAGGAAATATAGATATTTTCAGATCTCAGGGAGCAAATATTAAAATGTAGTACATTTACACATTAATAAACAGACAAATGGAAAACAAGTGGAAAAAACCTTGGGTGTCTGGATGCACAGCAGGATGACCATGAGCCAGCCATGTGCCCTTGTGGCCAGAAAGGCTAATGGCATCCTGGGATGCATCAAGAAAAGTGTATGTAATCAGGAGGTCAAGGGAGATTATCTTCCCCCATCTACTCAGTCCTAGTGAGGCCACATCTGGAGTACCATGTCCAGTTCTGTTCTGCCCTGAACACAGAACTTCTGGAAAGGGTACAAAGAAAGGCTACAAAAACGATTAGGGGCCTTGAACACCTTTCTTATGGTGAAAGGCTGAGAGAGCAGAGGCTGTTTAGCCTAGAGAAGAGAAGACTTAGGGAGAACCTCATCAATAATTATAAATACTTAAAAAGTGTCTCAGGAGGATAGGGCCATTTTTACAGCAGTGCCCAGTGACAGGGCTAGAGGTAATAGGCACAAACTTGAACACAGGAAGTTCCATCCAAACATAAGGAGGAACACTTCTTTACTTTGAGCATAGCAGAGCACTTGGAGCAGGCTGCCCAGGGAGGTGGTGGAGTCTCTGTTTCTGGAGATATTTAAAACCCTCCTGGACACCATCCTGTGCAACTTGCTTTAGGTGAGCCTGCTCTGACAGGGAGGTTGGACTAGATCTCCAGAGGTCCCCTCCAACTCCTAAAATCCTGTGATTCAGTAACCAAATTTTCTTAGAGTTGTCTATATTAACACTTACACAAATGTTAATTACAGGGGAGCTGAGAATCAGGTGGAATATATTCTAGCCTCAAAGCTTTTACAAAAGAGATTTTTGTTTTATAAGACAACACATAATGGCACTGGACAGAAAAATATTCCTTAACTTTTTTCAAGGTTAGAGGTTTTAAAGCATTAGTAACGCATGTTGGCTGTTATTTTTAAAATCTGGACTAGATAACATGTATTAGGTTCTGCTGAATCATTTGTATGTACTCTGAGGACTATTTCAGTCGTAACACTACTTTGTCCACGTAGTAGTCATACTAACATTGATATAATCTGAATTTCTGTTATTTCTCAAAATGCTTTTTGTCAAGTATCATTTTGTTTTAAAAAATTTCTGTGGTTGTTTGTGTATTTTTTTCTGATGCATTGACATCTGTTGTCACTTATAGAGGAAAAATGTTAGAAACAATTGTCTTGAAACAAAGATAAGAACATGCCTGTATATATGGAGAATTAAAGGCAAGAAATACTAAACAGTAGCATTGTAATTTATGGGAGAAACAAAGTCTCTCTTATTAGGGACTCAGATTCCAGGCTTCAGGAAAATACTTAAAAGTACTCTGCATTTGCCTGAAAACACATTAAATTGTATATGTTAAAAAATAAATAATGCAAAAAGATCAATAAGCTTTGACATCAGTTATTAGTCATGACTCACAACATCCTTAGGAACTGGAAACCAGTAAATAAGAAACATTAAAAAAAGAATTACAGATAGGAATGGTCTCTATTGTTTCACTAATGTAAACCTCAAATTAAGGTTCTTAAACTCAGTTTCCTCATTTCATTCTCATATTTGTATTTTCAGAGGGGGCTCACCAAGTAATTATCTGTTTTGTTCCTGGAAAACCTTATGATGCTCCTCTACTCTCATATGCTGATTTAGGGCTGTCAGACTGGCCTAGGGAAAAAAAAAAATCCATTTTGCAAGGAAAATTCTTCAGTTTTTTAGTATTGCTTTTGCACTGAACCACAGAGAAATCTAATACTTCTCTGAAAAAAATCAAAACTAACCATTAAAACGATAGGCTGAAAAGAACCAGAATTCGACATTAATAAAGATCTAATTTTATCTGAATTTTCTTAGTCTCACTCTGAGCATGACTGGACCCCTTTGAGAACTCAATAGGGTATATGTTTACCTAAGTATGTCTTGCAGTGTAGTAGAGACATGTCACTACTTTCCCTCCATCCTTCCAAAATAGATACTTCTGAATGTTATAAGAAGCTTAGCATTAAATATTTAAGGAACTTAAAGTGTCAGCAGAAAGATATAATAGTGCCTTAAGGTTAGATGATGTTGGGAAAGAGCCTGGTTAACTATCCTAACTCGGACACCAAAAATCTGACTCAAATAAAATTTAAGGAAATTCTGGCTCTTACAAGATCCCTCTGTTCAGAATTTACTCTACTGCTTTCAGTAGAAATATCTGTACCATAATCAAGTGCCAGACAATTTTTGCACCAAAGGAATTAATTTCATAATAATTAGTTTCCTGTATCAACATGTTCTTTGTAATTCATTGCTGATCCTTGCTTCATACTGTGTTCTGAGCTTCAGCTTTTCAGACTGAGACACATGTTCTTCATATAGTGTGTAAACATTAAATTCAACTTAGGCTTATGCATGAATAAAGCAAGAAAATTATAAGAGAAGCCTCTGGACATAGCTCAACAGATGAGGCAATAAATCGTGTTGTGGGTGAAAAAAGAAAAGGGAAAGCTATCAACTATTTTTGATAACAAATCACTACAACTGAACATACTTTTACAAATTTATCTATAACTAAAAGAAACCTTCTGCATATTTCTGAGCCAATTTTGGCAAAATAGAGAAAGGTAGGTGTGGGGGCGAGTGTTTCCTCATTCTGCTTCAAGGAGAACTCATTACATAGTATAACTGAATGCCATCTTACTTCATTTTTTCTTTCAAATAAATGCTTTTTATCACTGATTTTATGTGGCATTTTCAGCATAGTGGGTACTTCTCATGCTGATGGTAGTGAAACACAAGTGAGATGTCTCAAGACATGGAAGGAATGAGCTGTCAAAAGTCATGCTAAATCACATATTGGAAACAATGATTTTCTTGCTCCGTATTAAAAAGTTACTTTCCAAAACAGCATTGTGGGACCAACTAACTGTTTTAAAAATATTATTAATACTGTTCACTAATCTTTTTGGCACTTGTGAGAATTTTCTTGTATTTGAGAGTGTAGCTGAAAAGAAAGTAGGATTGACAAATCCACTCTTTCACTTTAGTTCATGTATTACTAAAAGAAAACATTCTTACAGTGTAGAGAAAAATTAGGAGATTCTTGAGATGGCAAGGGAACCTGTTTGCAGCAGAAAGGAGATTTATAGCCAAGCCTAAGAAAAGGTGGAGAGAAAAAATGCTTTCCTAGGGACTTAGAAGACACTATGCAGAGAGTACAAGTTGCCAGAATAGAAAAAAAAACTAGAGCACCACTAAGAAATAAATACAGAAAGAAAATGCAAGGAAGAAAAATATTTTCAAACTTATTCAATGTAGTCTGTCTGGCAAAGAAATTTTGTCAGGTTTTGTCTACATAAAATGTTATGTTTTTTAATAAATTTGTGTTCTGGGTCTGTTTACTGCTGAAGATGTCTTTGCTATTTTTTCAACACCCCAACTAAAAGGTAAAAGATAAAGCATCTCCACATCTCTAAACAAGCTGGTTGTGGGAGACAGCCTAAAGACACTGCAGTTCGAGTTTGGGGGTTTGCTGTTACTGTATGATCTCCTGTTTGTACTGGTTCACTTTCGGTTCTATTGATATCCCCCCCACACCCCATGCAGCTGGCCACATGGCTTCTATAGGTGGCACCATATTGTACAGCCCCCTGAGCCAGCCCCACCTCTCTCCCACCCCTATTGATTGTTTCCCCTGTCTTTCCCTGTTCCCTGGCTTACTATTGACTCCTGGTTTCCCCCATTGGTTAGTCGGGCCATTTCCATCCCTCACCAAGGCTTTAAGAAACCCTGAGGAATTTGAATGAATGGCTTTTCACCCTCAGAGTGCACGTCTCTCTGGGGAACTTGGAGCGGGGAGCCGGTCACCCCCCCCGTCAGCTGATGTATTGTTAAAATATGTTAATTAAATAAAAAACCTTCAAAATTACTAAATAATTTATTTCTCTTAATATACTATAAGCAAAGAGCTGTCTGAACTAACACCTGTCATGTATGTGTTTAGAGCTTGTTACAACTAATACAGTGTTGTTATAATGAATAGATGGAAATCTACGTTTTCAATATTAATATTTTTTGAGCCATCCAAAGTCACCAAATACTGTAACACACAGTAGGGGTCAGACTAGTAAAAATTCATTNCCCCCCATGCAGCCGGCCACATGGCTTCTATAGGTGGCACCATATTGTACAGCCCCCTGAGCCAGCCCCACCTCTCTCCCACCCCTATTGATTGTTTCCCCTGTCTTTCCCTGTTCCCTGGCTTACTATTGACTCCTGGTTTCCCCCATTGGTTAGTCGGGCCATTTCCATCCCTCACCAAGGTTTTAAGAAACCCTGAGGAATTTGAATGAATGGCTTTTCACCCTCAGAGTGCACGTCTCTCTGGGGAACTTGGAGCGGGGAGCCGGTCACCCCCCCCGTCAGCTGATGTATTGTTAAAATATGTAATTAAATAAAAAAACCTTCAAAATTACTAAATAATTTATTTCTCTTAATATACTATAAGCAAAGAGCTGTCTGAACTAACACCTGTCATGTATGTGTTTAGAGCTTGTTACAACTAATACAGTGTTGTTATAATGAATAAATGTTTCCTAGTATTATATCACTATTAATATTTGCATCTAAATAAACTATGTCTCTTTTAAACAAAAGAGAATTTCAACTTCGAAAAGGGAACCTTAGAGACAGCTGGAGATGGCTGTAGTACACACATTCCTCTGAGTTTGTTTGGTGATTTGAGCAAGGAATAAGCAACTCACTAATGACTATGCTGGAATAGATGGAAATCTACGTTTTCAATATTAATATTTTTTGAACCATCCAAAGTCACCAAATACTGTAACACACAGTAGGGGTCAGACTAGTAAAAATTCATTAAAATTATGAGTGTGGAAATTAACAGAACCACAATGCATAGTCTTTCAGGTTTCCTTTCAGCCTGGAAAAGGGAAGGCTTGGAGGGGACCTTATAGCAGCCTTTCAGTACCTAAAGGGGGATTACAAAATAAGAGGGGGAGACACTGTTCAGCTGGTCAGATTGCAACATGACAAGGGGGACTAGATACAAGCTGAAGGGTGAGAGATTTAGACTAGACATTAAAAGGAAGTTCTTTACCCAGAGGGTGGTTAGGCACTGGAAGAGCTTGCCTGGAGAGGCTGTGGATGCCCCATCCCTGGCAGTGTTCAAGGCCAGGCTGGATGTGGCCCTGGGCAACCTGGTCTAGTGTGTGGCATCCCTGCCTTTGGCAGGGGAGTTGGGATTAGATGAAATTTAAGGTCCCTTCCAACCTGGGGCCATTCTATGATACCTGTAAGAAACACAATGGAGTAAAAGATCATTTCATTGCAAACTATGACCACAGAAAAGAAGGACAACAAAAAGTAAATTAGGTGGTAAATCCTCCTCCTCCAAATGTTCATGGTCTCCTCAATACCTACTGGATATTTTTTGAACCATCCAAAGTCACCAAATACTGTAACACACAGTAGGGGTCAGACTAGTAAAAATTCATTAAAATTATGAGTGTGGAAATTAACAGAACCACAATGCATAGTCTTTCAGGTTTCCTTTCAGCCTGGAAAAGGGAAGGCTTGGAGGGGACCTTATAGCAGCCTTTCAGTACCTAAAGGGGGATTACAAAATAAGAGGGGGAGACACTGTTCAGCTGGTCAGATTGCAACATGACAAGGGGGACTAGATAGAAGCTGAAGGGTGAGAGATTTAGACTAGACATTAAAAGGAAGTTCTTTACCCAGAGGGTGGTTAGGCACTGGAAGAGCTTGCCTGGAGAGGCTGTGGATGCCCCATCCCTGGCAGTGTTCAAGGCCAGGCTGGATGTGGCCCTGGGCAACCTGGTCTAGTGTGTGGCATCCCTGCCTTTGGCAGGGGTGTTGGAATTAGATGAAATTTAAGGTCCCTTCCAACCTGGGGCCATTCTATGATACCTGTAAGAAACACAATGGAGTAAAAGATCATTTCATTGCAAACTATGACCACAGAAAAGAAGGACAACAAAAAGTAAATTAGGTGGTAAATCCTCCTCCTCCAAATGTTCATGGTCTCCTCAATACCTACTGGATATTTTAGTTTAAACAGCAAAATATCACCTCATCTGGTGATGAAATTTCTCTTATTCATCAGTAGATATTGAAGTGAATGAGAACTGACTCACATACTGAGAAAGCAAATTTAGGTATTTACATGTGAATCCAAACACTTGCCCATTGCAAGTGTGAACTAACATTTCCCTCTAAATTATATGCTGTGTCAGCACTACCCTCTGAATTCTCTCAGGGAAGAAAAAAACAGCAGTTCCACCTCAGGTTTTTAGGCTTCCCCTTCCCCTTCATGAAAACAGCAGAACTTTTCAGCCCAGCTACCTGGTGGGACATCCCAAACTATCCCCTGTGGAGCTATACAGCACATCCTGGTTACCCCCAAGGATGGAGACAGCCTGGTGGTCCCTAGTCACCTCCCATCCACCCACCCACCCACCTCCTGCATGGAGAAGGAGGGGAAGCAGCAAGCTGGAAAAGGAACTAAATCTGGGGCTAATAGGAGCATTCCCAAAGGAGATTTGAGGGAGGTAATTCAGGCTTTGTGGCCCTGCCTCTCTCACCACTGCAAGCAGCTTATAGCAGTAGCATGCATTTTGCAGCTCAAACATCTGGCCCTTCTCCAGCCAGCCTTCCAAAAGCATACCTCTCTGCTTGGAAAAGACAGCAAATACCATCAGCACACTCCCAGATATCTCCTGCCCCACCACCAACACCACTACTACCTTTAACCCATCCCAGAACCTCAAGTGAAACCCCCACCCAGCCCAGGTGGCATGCAAAAGGGCTCATGCTCATTGAGGATGCACAGCTAGCACCCATGGGTGATGTTGAAGCAGCCACCAACCCTCCTCCTCCTACCTGCCTAGCTAGCTGGGGGGCCACCAGGCCCCCCAGCCTTTCTTCCCCCCCTTCCAACCAGGGTGCACCCATGGGGAACTCACCGGTGATGCCAAGAGGAGTCTCCTGCCTCCCTCAGCCCGGCGGGGCGCAGCTGGAGCTGCTACCCTTCCTGCCGGAGATAAAGGGCTGTGGGTGGGAGGGGCAATGACCCACACCTGGCGGGGGGAGGGGAGAGTCGGGTCTGCAACTGACCCCAGGTGCTCTGTGATTTGGGGGAAAAGAGTGAGGAAATGGGGTGGGAAAGGGGAGGTGGGTGTAGAGGAGTGAGATAAGGCAGGAGAGGGCTCAGTGAGCCCATTTCTGGAGATATTCCAAACCTGACTGATACACCACCCTGTGCAACCTGCTCTAGGTTCAACTGCACTGGCAGTGGGGTTGGACTACATGATATCCAGAGGTCCGTTCCAACCCCTAACATTCTGTGATTCTGTGTAATGTTATTTGTACAATACAGAGTTAATATATATGATTTTCCTTACAACGCTTTTTTCATATTTAGAGAAAAAATTTTAATTGCCAGGTAGAAAATTACCAGGTACTACTGGGCAAAAGAAGAGACTACCCTTTCCTTCCATAGAAATCCACTTCTGTGATTTAAATGCAGCAAGAAACATAGCAATGTTGTGATTACATCTTTTAATATCAAACTAACAAGCAGCTAATGTTTCTTCTGTGTTGCTGTTATGCAACGTAACATAACAGGTGGTCTGCTGTGTTGCTGTTATGTTCTTCTGTGTTGCTGATCATGTTCCTGATTCATGATCATGAATTTGTGTTCATTTCTTAGGGAACAATTTTTTTAGCAATATTTCCCTTAGTTTTCCTAAGTTTTAATAACTAGCTATTACAAAATAATAAATACATAAAGTTTCCTAGTCTTTAAAGAATCAGTGCACATTCAAGAAGTTATTGGTAATCATAAGTTGTTTTCTCATAATAACTAGTTTACGCTTTTGTATTCTGCAGGTTAATGTATCTAAGAATCCATTTGAAAGTAGCCAGGAGTAATTTTTTACTTTATTTTAATGATATAAGTTTAATTACATAACTACTGTGACAAATATTCATACATTCCACAATTATCTGCTATAGAAACTGTTACATAAAAGTACTGAAGGAAATTTTTCTTCCAATATCCTTGGCAATTTTCTGTCAATTGCTATTGAGTCTTTTACTCAAATATAGTCAACTGTTTAGTATATATGACTGGACCTAGTCTTCATTCTCTGATTCTTCCCTGCTCACTCATTTCTTCTTTTATCACCACCATGCCACTAAACCATGTAACAAGTACCGCATCTGTTTTTTTAATGCCTCCAGGGACAGTAACTCCACTGTTTTCCTACGCAGCCTGTTTCAATCTAAACCTCCCCTGGAGTGACTTGAGGCCATTTCCTCTTGTCCTCTCTCTTTTTACTTGGGAAAAGAGATCACCGAATCACAGAACGTTAGGTATTGGAAGGGACCTCTGGAAATCATCTGGTCCAACCCCACTGCAAGAGCAGGATAACCTAGAGCAGGTTGCACAGGATGAGATCAACCTCTGTCTCACTACAACCTCCTTTCAGATAGTTGTAGAGAGCAGTAAAGTCTCCACTAGCCTCATTGCCCTTCTCTGGACATGCTCTAGCACTTCAGTTTCTTTCTTGTAGTGAGGGGTCAAAAATGATCATAGTATTCATAGGGAGGCCTCACCAGTGCTAAGTACGGGAGCACAATCACTTCCCTATTCCTGCTGGCCACATTATTTCTGATAAGTCTAAGATGTGTTGACTTTCTTAGCCACCTAGGCACATGGATGGCTCTTATTGAGTTGGCCATCAATCAGAACACAAAGGTCTTTCTCTACCAGGCAGCACTCCAGACACTCTTCCCTAAGCATGTAGTGTTGCATGGGGTTGTTGTGACCAAAGTGTAGGATCTGGCAATTGGCCTTGTTAAACCTCAGCCCATTGGTCTCGGCTATCTACATCCCTCTGCAGGGCCTTCCTACCATAAAGCAGATCAACACTTCCTCCTAACTTAGTGTCATCTGCAGTCTTGCTGAGGCTGCACTCGATCCCCTCATTCAGATCACTGAAAAAGATTTTGAATGGAATTGGCCCCAATACAGAGCCATGGGGAACATCACTAATGACTGATCACCAACTAGATTTAGTTCTGTTCACCACTACTTTCTGGGCTTGCCTATCCAGCTACTTCCTTATCCAGTGAAGAGTAAACTTGTCTAAAGCATGATCTGTCATCTTTTCCAGGAGAATGTTGTGGGAGATAGTGTCAAATGCTTTACTGAAGCCCAAGTAGACCCCATCTACAGCCTTCCTCTCAGGTAGGTCACCTTGTCATAGAAGGAGGTCAAGTTGGTCAAGCAGGACCTGCCTTCCATGAATCCATGCTGGCTGGACATGATCCGCTGGCTGTCCTGAACTTGCTGTATGATTATGCCCAAGATGTTCTGCTCTGTAACCTTCTCCAGTACTGAGGTCAGACTGACAGTTCTGTAGTTCCCCAGATTCTCATTTCAACCCTTTCTGTAGATGGGGGTCATATTGGCAAGTGCCCAGTCATTTGAGACCTTCCCGGTTACCTAGGACTACTGATAAATGACAGAAAGTGGCTTTGATGAGCACTTCTGCTAGCTCCCTCAGTGCCCTTGGATGGATTCCATCCAGCCCCATGGACTTGTGATTGTCTAAGTGGTGTAGACAATCACAAGAGAGCTTCCTCCTGGATTATGGGGGCTTTATTCTTCTCATCTCTGTCTTTCAGCTGAGGGAGCTGAGGACCCTGAAGATAACTAATGTAAACATTAAAGACTGAGGCAAAGAAGGCGTTAAGTACCTCAGCCTTTTTCCTCACTCTAGGTGACAGTACTCCCTACCACATCCAATATAGGATGGAGATTCTCCTTGACCTTCCTTTAATTGTTAATGTATTTGTAAGAACATTTATTATCTTTTACTATGGTAGTGATGCCTAAAGATTTGGGTATATTCCATAGATTTCTAGGATTATTAGAGACATATGAAGCTTCCTGGATTGTTCACATATTAGAAGCCACTAGGCCTGTTACTAAGGGACTATTTTGGTCTTTTCCGTGACTCGCCAAGGACTTGATGTTTTGAAAAAGCCATCTGCAGATACCCCGGAGACAAAACAACAGAAGAGGGCCAAGCCTCATGTGGGCCTTCTCCAGGGGCCGAGCTGAAGACCACCAGGGGTGGGCGATTGGAAAACCTAGTGCCAGGGTTGGCTATAGTTATCAATATGTTAATTACTAATAAAATCTATAAAAGGTGTAATCCCTGGGGGGCAGCGTGCATGTCGATATTGAAAATCTTGAAGGTATGGAATTCCAATTAAAGGTAACTCTATCTTTATTAACTCTGTGCCAAGTGCCTATTTTCCAGAATTTTTGACATCAGTAGCTAGATTAATTTCTAGCTGACTTTTGTCTTTTTTATTTTCTCTCTATATGTCCTAACAACATCCTCGTTATGCAACTTCCTGAGTTGCCTACTCCTTCTTCCACAGGTGGTAAACTCTCTTTCCTGAGTCTGAACCAAAGCTTCCTGTTCAGTCAAGTTGGTGGTCTTCCCCACAAGCTCATCTTTTGGCATGTAGGGATGGCCTGTATCAATTAAAAATTATATCCAAATGGATTCAGATTCAGCATTTAAAATATGTTTTTTTAACCAAGCCTATCACATCTCATGTACAGTTTTTTTATATGAAATGTCAGGAGGCTATGTTACATAGAAGATGAAAATGTCCATTGAGGATATTCTCTCTTCATTGATATGTTTTGCAGTGAAAATGAAGAAACCACACAAAGAACTTTTGAACTCTCCTTTATAAATATTCTTTCATAACAGGCATTGCATAATTGAATAATACAGAAATTGAGAACGGGTTACAAGGAATAATTACATTTTCTACAGGGGACAGCACCTGGTAACTTCTGGTTTTCTAAAATGAGCTCAAAGTTGAGCATTTGAGAAAGTATTTGTATTTCCTTACTGTCATTGATATTAAAAATAAACGAAAGTGTTTCCTATTTCTGAGATCTGTGTGCATATTTAATTTTATCTCTGGAATTGAAATCTATTTCTTTACTTAGCCTTCCACGTCATCTTCTAGGTTCTTGACCTAATTACATCTGGAGTAGTTGCATTTTTACCTGAGAGAAATATTGTACAAGAATTCAAGAGTCTCTGTACTCTGAAAGTGTGATGATGAGTCTTACAAAAGTCCATATTTGTGCTCCATTCTAATTCAGAAATGCACCAAGATTTATGTATAATTCAAATATTCTTCACATAGTATTGTTTATATTATAGGTGTTTATATGTCTTAGCTGAGCATGTGCAAATCAGTATGTTTGATTTTATACTCGCATATAAATTTCCCATATTACTTAGTGTCTTGTTGGATACACCTTGCCAGCTTGCAGAAAAATGAAATACAGTTTCCTGCAGAGATAGCTCTTTAGGTGTTTTTGAGATTCTGCAGGAAAATAAGTGGCATTGTCGTACTTGAAGTACAGTTCACGCTGCGTTAATTTGGCAGCTTAGCACAGTACTCTTGTCTTGCAAGGGAGTTTCCATTTTGAGTGTTATAGGATGAAGATTTTATAGTAAAGGTAAATCTTACCTGTGAGAATATAAATCTTTTGTGTTCTGTGTGTTCTCAGAGCATAACTGAACACTAATTACATTACTGTCTTTGAGCTCATTCTTCATCTCAGATGAAAGATGAGGGACAATAGGCTTTCAGGCTTTCTATATATACATCATTAAATATTTCAGTTTCTTTTTCTTTCCTTGCTTTTTTCATATGTCTAGTACAAGTGTAAGACTTAAAGTAAGGAAACTGCACATTCACATCTAAATGCATCTATACATCTATTTCTAATATAATTATTTTTGAATCCTTTCCAGTCAAAGGAGACAAAAGACACTTCTAGTCTATAAGCATTCATCTGACATATTTTATAAGTCTGCTTTACAGTGAGATTAACTTCAGTTACTTCTCTAGGCTTCATAAGAAAAATATTGCCCTTACAACAGAAAAATATAGTACGAAGCAAAACTTTTTCAGTTTTGAGTAAGCAAAGCTGTAAGAATTTTAAGACCTAGACATTTAATTTCCAACTGATTTAATTCACAACAGAAAATAATTGGATCCTAGGCTGATATAGCTGTATGGAAAATAGAACAGTGATAGAATGCAGGGAAATTAAGTTAACAAATGTTACCACCTATGAAGCAGACTGTTATTTTAAAGTTTGGGAAAAGGTATGTATTTAAGTTTTTGCATAGCAAGCATTTCCATTTCATAAAGGCAATTGCATTTGTCACTTTGTTCACAATGCACTGAAGCATGCATATAAACATCTGCCCTGTGATACAGTAGCATTGAATATTAATGTGTTTAATGACTTCTTGTCTTTAACAAAAACTCCTGAAGATAAACTATGTTAAATGTGTACAGTGACAGCAAAATCTATTCTCATCTGTGCTTTATTTCTAGAAGAAAACCACCATGACTCTCCTTTTTTCAAGTTGCAATTTTTTTAGAGTTTTTTACTCTAGAGTTTAAAAGAATTTAGGCAGTACCCTACTAAGTCCAAAATGAAAATTGCTAGTTTTGTTTTATCCTTATGCTTTTCTCTGTCACTGTCCTCAGTGGAGCTTATTTTCTATATAGTAATGCAACTTTTCACAGCAATTTGTAGATCCTGAAGTCAAAATAATAAGGGTTTATTTTGGATTCATTATCATGTTTAACTCTGTATATTATCATAATTGGAAGACAAAATCTGTCTAAAATTTCTCATTTTTCCAAACCAAAAATAAAAAGAGAATTAAAAAAGGAAGAGAGGAAGACATGAATAATTTTAATTAATAACTGATATGGAAGATTTTAGTAGAAAATTTAAAAATAATTTAATATAGAATTTCTAATATATATGGCAGGTAGGAATTTTGAACTATAACATTTTGTCAACAATTAGGGCATAACAAAATTAACATGCGCACATATATAGAGCAATACAATATCGGATTTGGAAGGTAGTAGTGAATGTAGAAAAATAAATATTGTTTACAACTTTTCTGATTTTTTTGTTAGAGAAATACCTATTTTAAGCATATTTTTGTCTTATTTGACAAGAACAGAACAATTTGTTCAGTAGGTAATATTGATTTTTTTATCAACAGACAGTAGTTTAAAAATTAGACAATTTTATTATTGGTACTTAGTTTTATTCTTGGAAGTAAGTTACTCAGTAGGTCGTAGAATCACAGAATGCTCCAGGTTGGAAGGGACCTTAAAATTCATCTAGTTCCAATCCCCCTGCCACGGGCAGGGATGCCACACACTAGACCAGGTTGCCCAGGGCCACATCCAGCCTGGCCTTGAACACTGCCAGGGATGGGGCATCCACAACCTCTCTGGGCAAGCTCTTCCAGTGCCTAACCACCCTCTGGGTAAAGAATTTCCTTCTAATCTCCTGTCTAAATTTCCCTTCCTTCACCTTGTAACCATTCCCCCCTTGTCATATTGCACTCTGACCAGCTGAAAAGTCTCTCCCCCTTCTATCTTATTTGTCATCAAACAATATAACTGTGAAATCCATTGACATGAACCATTAACTACCTTCTGAATATTGGCACCATTTCTTCAGACAATATCACTGCTTCCTAATTATAGTAATTGAGGCTAACACTGGAGTTCACTTCAAAAGGAGAAAAGTAAGAAATAAAACTGCAGTTAATTTGGGATTTCCCAAGCCAATATACATAAGATGTTCATCCCAGCAATGAAATCCAAGAAATACGCACATACAATTTTTGTAGTACTTGATTTTGTTACATTGTGATAACTAAGTAGTTTCAAAGAAAATGTGCATTGAAAATGCTATTTACATGACAACTGCCTTTTATGAACACTAAAATGATTAGATGACTTACACATGCATTATTCCTACAGAAAATTTTAGACTAAAATATTCAAAAAAAGCAACATCAAACGATACTTCCTTTTTGTAAAACAAGACTACAGCTCTTTTGTATCATTCATTTTCAGTCACACACATTAAGTGAAAGAAGGATCGGGACCAAACTTACATAACTTTCTACACACCCACGTGTAATTTGCCATTTTCTTTACTTCAAAACAAAGGCAACAATTTATATGCCCTTCATGTGTAATGTGCCATTTTCTTCAAAACAAAACCAACATTCTACTTACAATTTTATTTGTTGTTTTTTTTTTTTTTCTCTTTCAATTTGTTAACGGTCCTCTCTGTATTGCCTACTGTCTGTCTTTTCTACGTGTTTTTTATTCCTAACATTCCTTATATTCTGCAAAAGGTCAGTCCTGCCTCTTCCGCCCTCTCTGCTTTTAGATATATTTATCTTGATATTGTCACAACCTCTCTTTTGGTTTGTCAGGATGCAGTAAGTACTTGGTGTATATAACCACAATCTATTAAGCCCTATTCCAATCAGAATACTTCTATGGAATCACAGAATCACTTGGGTTGGAAGGGACCTCTGGAGGTCATCAAGTCCAATCCCCCTGCAGTGGGCAGGGACATCCCCAACTAGATCAGCTTGCCCAGAGCCCTG